>JAADXZ010000095.1:0-45242 GCA_023338055.1 Phytopythium mirpurense
CGCGTAGCCATCGCCGCGGCGGGTCACCTTGACCTTGGACACCTCCCAGAACAGGTACACGGCGAACAGGATGCCGAACACCCCCGCCGTCACGAGGTACGCGTACGCTTCGAAGTCCGTGGCCGCCATCGCTCCCCCTCGCTCGATATCGAAGAAGATCTACGGCCGCCGACGCAAAATCCGAAATGCTCGAGCGCCGGCAACTGGCGGGTCGAGATCCACTGGGGGGGATTGAATCCGAGCCCCTCGTTGGTGGCCAGCGGGTGGGTCTGGGGCTGTCGCGGCAACTTGAAGTTTGTATGCCGCATACAATCCTCCTACGAATCTTTTCACCCCCTCGATCAGATGCGTGATGCGCAAGGTTTTTTTGTCGACCAAATCATCGAGGTTTTTTAGCAGAGAAAGATCAGACACGCCCCCCGGTCCTTTGCACCATTGGTTGTCGCGCAGCACCATCAGGCGAAGGCAACGTTGTGCCGCGGCAATCAGAGGGCTCTGACTAGCCCGCGCTTCAAGCAGATATGTACATATCGGGGCGCCGACGGCTGTTCCACAGCTTCGTGTTAATCGATCATTATGCTGGTCAATGAGGCGGGAGATTCATCCTGGACCAGTCACTCGAGTCGGCCGCACGGCGGACCGACGGTGGCATAGATACGAACCAGGACGGGCGCAGCTGCGTCTGACAGTCGAGTGGACCACACCTCGCATGGACAAAAGCTGCTTCAACTCGCACTCGTGGGTTAGAGAAAGGCCTAACCCGTACGCACATGTTGGATTCACTATATGAAGTGACACACATCTTTCGGCATGCAATTGCCACGCGCTTCGGATTGATCTCCTGCAGTCACTACACGTACACTGTGGAGGCCCCGACACGTCGAACGCCACGTGTTTGGCTCCAGAGCCCTACACAACTCGAGTGATGGATGAAAGTGGCGCGAGCGCGCTCACTTCTCCACATTACACGTGCAGGTATCCGGCGAGTAATCGAGCCGCATCGGTCAGTCGCTGATTCGCGCTGCGCTTCAAGGGCAAAGGCGGCGCGGGCGGGAAACCGGGCGACGCAAAGAAAGGGATTGGCCACAGTCAGTTGTTGTGTAGAGCGAGGTGATGGCGTTCGATTTTGTGCGGCATGGGTGCATGGATGCATGCTGGGTACGACATGCGGGGATGGCGGCGCCTGTCACAGTCGGTGCTATGCTATGCTATGCTATGGACCGCCACGACCCGCGCGCCAGACGCTGTCGAGGTGATGGCCATGCACGCCACTGGTTGCTTGCTCGCACTCGACGGAAGGACGTGCGCCGAGGACCTCGCTGGTGCGTGCGGTGTTGGCATGGAATTGCTCGGTCGACGATCGACTCTCACTGCATCTACGTCACCATGCGCTCTTGCCAATTGCCAAGCAGGAATGCCGACACCGGCGGCATATACACATGCGTGGCGTCAATCTATCAGCAGCATGCCTGTAAAGTGCTTGCGCAGAACCTCAACAGCTTGGCACATGGCGCGAGTTCGAGGGTCTTGGTACGTTGGTGGGGTGGCGGTGACTACGGTACTGTATGCAGCGCTTTGGTGCTGTCTGCTGAGGCTGTCTATGATGATGGATCTGCTAGAGCGCTCGGGCGTTGGTGACGCCTGAGCAAACGAGTGACGAGTTGGGGGCTCTCGGCGCTTGGGAATGGCCCCAAGTGTGATGATACGAAGCAGGTACGAAAGCTGCATGTGTTCGATGGTGCGACTGCCTAGCGTTGGTGTTGACAGAAACGGCTTCATGAAGCGCCGCCGCGTCAACAGACTCACCATATCCTGCCATCGTGGTCGTTTCCCTTGTTGCGAACAGTCGGCACTGTTGGTGCCGCTTCGCTGGCAGGGAGTTTCGCCTGCTCCTGCAATTCGACCGGCCAGGAGGCGGCAGGGGGCCGTGGAGGCGCGCACTGCTGCACTTTGGCTCGCAGACGCAGACTTCGCAGGGCAGCACGCTCGCGTCGAGACGCGTGACGCAGCAAACGCAGCAAACGCAGCAACGCAGCGGGTCATGGAGAGCGACGAGTTGGAGCTCGAGATCGATGAGCACGTGCACGTGTTCGACGATGCCGGCGCGCGCCAGGAGCTCCAGCGCCAGATGTCTCAGCTCAGCCCTCGGCGCGCGTCCGTGGCGGACGCGTCGTTCGCGACGACGACGCTGCCGTTCTACCAAGACATCAGCCCCAGCACGGCGCTGGAGCACATGTTCGACTGGTTCCAGTCGGCTCCAATCGCTGCTGGGTCGAGCGGAGCTAGTGGAACCACGCCTGTAGCCCCCGACACGATCGGCCTCGACGAGTTCAATCGACTGCGGAAGAGCCTGGGCAAGCTACTGGTCGGCGAGAGAGACTGGAACCGTGCGCTGGAGGAGCTGGCGGATCGGCGGACGGATGGCCGCGTGGCAAAGAAGAACTTCAAGGCGCTCTTTGGCCCCGATCCGTTCTTTGGGAGCGAGAGCGTGCAGGGCATCGTTCGCGAGGTCATGAAGTGTGAAGAGTCGCTCCACTTTGCTCAGATGCTGGTGAACCGCTTCGGCGTCGACGCCGCGGGCGATGAGCGAGCGACGGCCGCTCTGGCAACCGTCGCGCCTTCGGCTCCGCAGAAGCTTGTCGGGTTGGAGCAGCTGCAGAGCATTCAGCGCGCTTGCTGCACTGACATCGCCGTGTTTGGAGACTCCGAGTGGTCCGAGCTGATGAAGAAGCTTCAGCTGGCGGAAGGCACCAGGTTCCTCAACTGGATGCAGTTCACAGAGGTCTTCACCGTGTCGCTCAAGCTGTCCACGACCCTCACTTCGATCGGGGCCAAGAGCAAGCGCGTGTTCTCTCCGCACACCGACCCTCAATCGGTGGTGTACGCCGTGCTGGCCAACGATAACGTGCTGGCGACGGTCAAGGATCCGGACGAAGACAACATTTCGAGGAAGGCGTTCACCAACTTACTCCGCGTGCGGAACGAGAAGGTTGATGACGAAGTCTGGCTCGAGTTGCTGCAGAATATGCAGACGACGTACAACTACCGCCAGCAAAAGATGACGCGCCGGAACTCGGCGACGGAGGCCGACGGGTCGGATGCGATGCACGGGCACGAGCAGCCGCTCGTGATTGTACGAAACACGGAGAATCAAGTCCTGTCGTACGACATTGTGTTCGCTGAGCTCGGCGACATCGGACTCACCCTTCAGTCCGACTTTTACGGGCACTGCCTCACGGTCGCGGCCAAGGACGGACCCGCCGCGCTGCACTCGCTCATTGAGAAGGACGACATTGTCGCGGCTGTCAACGATGTCAGTCTGATCTACGACCTTCCGGCGGTGAACAAGGAGGAGGAAGAGACACGGCTTGCTCGCGGCAAGGCACTGCTGGGCGACAACTCGATTCGGAAGGTCACCTTCTACCGCCAAGAGTCCTACTTTCGCTTCGACCCAACCTCCAAAGCAATGACCCTCTTCCTGAAAACGATCGCTCAAGTGCCTCCAGATGGAACACTTATCGTTAAGTGCCCAAACGGGTGGAAGCCTGTGAGCGAACGAACGGACGAGTTCCGTCTGCGCTTTGAGATTCCGCAGCTACCGGACTTCGCGAACGCCACCGTGACGTGGGACGCCGCGAGCGACTCGATCCGCGTCGCACTCGACGGCGAGACTGGGATTGCAGAGAACTCTACGCTCGTCTTTGACGTCGTGGGCATGGACTGCGGCAGCGATATCGTCTTTGGACCGTGCGAGCTGTCAGAGGGAGACCTACAATACTCTGAAGAAGCGTCGGAGCGTGTGTGCTTCGTGTCACTCTACACGAACTGGCGCTACCGCGAGTCGTCGATGCGCGGGAACCCGATTCGGGATCGGTCAGAGGAAGGATCGGAGTACTTCGACACGTCCCTGCGCCCGCTTGGCAAGGATTTCCACGCTGGTGACTCTGGAATCACAATCGGCAGCGACTTTTTCGGCCAGTGCCCAGTCGTGACATCGGTCAAGAAGCTCTCCGAAGCCAGCAGACTTGATGTCTGTCCGCAGGACATCCTTTCCTCCATCATCTCGTTTGGAGCAGAGGGAGAGTCGATGTCCCTCAACCAGCTGACGTGCATCAAGCCGTTCGCTATGAGCAAGAGCGAAGCTGAGAAGCACCTCAAAGATGTCCGCAAGCAGTTGGCGGCGTGCCACAAGAGCGGGCGTCCATACCAGCTGCAGTTCTTGCGACTGAACTCGTTCTTCTTCCATGACGAGGGGCGAACCATCTTCACGTTCAACGCGCTCACCACGCTTCAGAAAGGCACATCGATCATAATCAAGATGCCGAGCGCCAAGTGGTTCGCGGGCGGCGCAGTGACAGCGCGAGTGCTGGACCCGGCGGCGGGCGTGAAGGTCCTGGAGACGTTCTGGGACTCGCAAATGCACTCTGTCCGCCTGGTGCTGGACGAATGCATGATCGCCGAGTCCACGCCTGTGACTGTGGAGATGTTGGGGATCACCTTTACAGCGAAGCGAAGCGGAAAACTCGTCGCTGATGGCGCAAAGCTCGCAGGACCCGGCGAAGTTGTCGGTTTGAAGCACGGGAGCGTATCCAAGCCCCCTGAGATGGCGTTCGAGCTGCACGAGCACTGGCACTCCTTCCTGGTGGGCCACCAGGGCATTGAAGTGAGCAAGGTCGCGGACACGCTCAAGCGCTTCAAGACGAGTCCGGCGTTGCTGTGGAAAGAGCTCGAGTACACGAGCCGCTTGTTTGAAATGATGAAGCCGATCGACTCGGAAGTGCTGAGCCTGACGGACCTGAACCGGCTGATCAAGATCGTGTGCGGCGACCAGCACGTCATGGACACGCCAGCTTGGAACAGCCTATGCCGCAACCTCGGGGCAAAGCCGATTGCCGGTCTCTCCCGTCGGCAGTTCGCATGCTGCTGGAACGACATCATTGACCGCAGCAACCACCAAGCCAACGACGTGTACACGCACCTGGACACGGCCAAGAACCTGTTCAACGAGATCGTCACCGTGTTCCAGAACGGAAACGATCGAGACCTGATCGCCCACGAAACGATCCAGCGCCTCGCTAAAGTCGCTCGATTCTCAGAGTCGATGACGGAGCTAGCCAACGCGCAGTTGGACGAGCAAAGCCGCGATGGCTGGGACCGTGACTTTTTCTCGCAGATCATCTGCGGCGGGAACACGGCCGTCAAGTTTGACGACAACGGGTCCACCTTGCTGCTCGAGATCTGCTACGCCAAGAAGCTGTTCGCGCAGTTCAGCGTCAAGGACGTCCTCAAGAAGAAGGCTCTGAGCGAGCTGCTCGCGGCAGCCAAGATCCTCAAGCCCAAGCTCACCAATGACCTGTGGTCTGAGGTGTGCGACAGCGTTGGGCTAGACGACAACGGAGGCTTGCGACTCGCGGACTTCATCGAAGTCTACGCTGGCGACTTGCTCGGCTCTCGTAGCGCACTCGCCGACTTCTACCGCATCGAGACCTTCAAGCTCCTACCCGAGCGGCGCGTCAAGGAGACCGAGGTCAGCAAAGAGGCAGTCATGAGCGTCGCGCCCGAGAAGGTGAATGTCAAGGACGTGGCTGCGAAAGCGCTGGAGGAGACGGCGAGCGCGGAGGAGCTGTTCCAAGAGCTGCGTGCCCAGAAGCTCGAGTTCAGCAAGCTCGAGAAGACCGAGGAGAAGACCGTGACTACCTTTCCGTTTGAAAGCGAGCTCGCGGCGAAGCATGTGTCGCGAGAACGGGGCTTTCTCCATATTCAAGTGCGGAGCATCACGGAGCTGGCGGACCGCATGATCCAGAAGAACTCGTCGTTCAACAAGGACAACACGCAGGCGGAGGAGCTGTACGTCATGTTTGAAGTGGTGGACGCCGCGGGGCTTCGGTTCAAGGTGCCGCCTACAAAGTCCAAGACGTTGTGTGACTCTGTGAGCGAACACCTCTTTGGGAATCACGACAAGGAGGTCGTGTACCAAGTTGCACCCGAGGAGAAGTGGCACGGGCGTAGCCAGAAAGCGATGCGGGCGCTTCACGATCTGGACGTAGAGCTCGCCGCGGCGACTCCACAGACGGCCGAGTACGACGAGCTAGTCCGGAAGATCAAGCAAGTCGAAGAGAGTGTCCGACCGGCCGGGGTGCTCAGCGGCGAGCCGTTTGACGGGCGAGTGTTCTCGAGCCTGATCCTTCGAGACCCATCCCCAGACGCACTCGTTCGCTTTCCAGAGGACGAGTTCCGGGTGTTTATCGACTATCCCGACCTCGAGCAGAAGCCAAAGTATGTCGTGTGCAAGCTGTTCAAGCGCATCGGGTCGGCCAAGAGTCGACTGCAGCTGGAGCTCGGGTTCAAGCAAGAAGCGCTGCGCAAGGCAGACATAACCAACGCGATCCTGAAGGACCTCGTCGAGCAGCAAGAGCGCCACTTGCGACTGACGGTCGCGGAGGAGCATGCGTCCGGCAAGAACGCTGCCGGCAACAATCGGATTTGGACGACGGTGTCGAAGCTGAAGCAGAAGCGCCAGGACCTGGTCGAGTTTGAGCTTGAGGCGGGGAAACTACGAGAGTCGGTGACGACCATCCAGGCCCAGCTCGATGAGATCTTGAAGGAGGAGACGCCGCAAGAAGTTCCAAGCGCGGATGCGGCTGCCGCGTCCACCGAAGGCGATAAGGCCGCGGTAAGTGGCGCTGCATCGGCGTTGGCTGCCGTGAAGGCCAACGAAGCAAAGAACAAGGAGCGTGGCGACGTGGTGCCCGACTCGGAGCAGGTTTGCTTCATCGGTCGGGCTTTCTTCGAGCTGCGCGAGCTGCTGCGCGTACTCCACGACGATGGCGAAGAGACGGAAGACCTCGCGACGTTTGTGACGGAGCACCACAAAGACGTTGGCGTGTTGCTCTTGCACTTCCAGTACAAGTGCGAGGGGATTCAGAGCGAAGCGGATGCGGCCGAGCTGCCATCGTTGTCGATCCGCATGGCGGACAATGACTCGGCCATGGTCGCTCAAGCAGAAGAGGCCTTTGAGTATCCATCCCATGCGCATCTACAGCTGCAGTGGCGCGCTGGCGCGCTGCTGAAGCGCGGAGACCGTGTGTGCATCGTTCGAGAGGGTGACCCGTACAAGCTGGCCATGCCGTACTTCCTGCTGCTCTGGAACAAACCCAGTAGCTCAGATCCTGTCGCAGCCGATGGAGCCCCGGCTGATGACGGTGCTATCGTGCCGGTTCTCGATGAAGAGACCCGCGTGTGCGACTGGCGGGTCCCTGACATGCTGAAAAAGTTCTACGGGGAAACGCGTGAGCCGATTGTCAGCACCGATGCGATGAAGCAGTCCGGCAAGCTCCTCTTCCCGTCTGCTCTCGGCTTGAGTCTGCCGCCTGGCGTCTACCGGATCTACCTGCTCCGCAATGAGACGGATGCAAGCACTGACACCAACTACCGCGTGACGTTAGGGAAGACGCAACCTCTTGCCGTCCTACCGGGCGTCAACAGCGTCCACACGTCGTTCGGGACGACCCCGCTGATCGACGTCAAACCTACCAGCGTCTCGATGCTAGTGTTCCCCGAAGTGAATCGCAGCGAGATGGTGGAGGCACTGACGAGTACCAATGGGTATTACGACCCCACGTACGAGCGCCAATACGCGCTCGAGCAGGAGCTGGAGGTGACCACGAGGGACCTTGCGATCAAGCAGACGGTGTTCGACAAGGCCAAGGTGAAGAAGGACGACAAGAAACGCGAGATCGAAGAGCTCACGCGCATTGTGGACAAGCTGAAGAAGGAGTTACAACAGCTCACGGAGGAGAAAGGGGCCAAAGCTAGCCCAGCGCAGGTTGTCGCTGTCAAGAGCCAGCCTCTGATCACACATTCTGACCCGGTGGTGTTCTCTTATCGCTTCCACGGTGGCGCGCCTCGAAACCAGGACCGGATCGTCGTGCTTCCCGCTGACATTGTTCATGTGACGGACGTCCTTCGATCCACGATCCTCGGCAAGCTCCAGTCGAACGACCCAGGTCAAGTGAGAGCCGTTCGGAGGATATTGGAGCGTGAGCTCTCGGAAGTCGCGCAGCTTTTCGATATGAGCATTTCGCTCGGGGCTCTCTGGCGCTTGATCATGCGCACGGTGAAGAAGACGCTCGGAATCGGTAGTGGTGCGGGACTCCAAGACAAGAGCGACGCCTACATGGCAGCCACGGGAGCCGACGCCGGCGAGTTCGTCTTGGAAGAATGCATGAAGGCGTACTCTGGCGCCTCACCGCTTGCGCGCAAGTACTTCCCGCTCATCGTTCGCGACCTGCTGGAAGAAGTCGAGGCCCGGACAGCTCTGTTGGGGAGCGCTGACGACGACAGCAGCGAGAATGCGGCGCATTTCCAAACGGGGAGGCTTGCAAAGGCGGGAGCGCTCATGCAAGTTGGCCTGGAACTGCCAGTCAACGCGTCCAAGAGTGGGGAACCGCACAGCGAAGTGTCTGGAGAGCAGAGCGTCGTGCTGGGACGTGCATTCTATGGCGGAGGAATGTACGTGGCCAAGTATGTGCGTCGCGTGGACGATGCCAACCGATCCTCGCTATCCAAGCCGGGGGAGACAGCGGGCGAGCTTTGCCGCTTTGGGCCGTTCTACGTCGAGCCTGCGGTCTTCCAGATATCGTTCTGGCAAGTGCTTTGGGTCGTGAAAAAGCTCGTCACGAAGGTCGTCGAGTCGGACCAGGGCAAGCTGGCGATCAAGATCTGCAGCCACTGGGTTCTCGCGGCGTTCAAGTGCCTGCTGGCGATCATCAGTCTATCGTTCAACCTGTCGGTGCTCGCCGGCGACTTCAACCTGAACACCGACGAGCTCAATCAGTTGCTGACGGCTTTCAAGGCGAAAATGTCTGACTTCTTCGGGCCGGTCGAGGTGGTGCTCGGGACCATCTACACCTTCTTTGACAGCTTCCTCCAAGACCTGATGGACAAGCTCGACATCTTTGACGCAGCGGGCGAGTGCTACTCCGGGTTCTTCCTCTACGCCGTCCTTGTGTTCCTCATCGCCGCGACGTTCGTCGTCTACGTCGTGGTACAGGAGGACCTGCTACTCAAGGTTCAAAAGCTCGACACGTACCTGCCGTTCCACCCGGGCAAGGCGGCGCTGGGCGTGCTGGAGCAAGTCGGCGCGCTGCTCGTGATCCCGCTCTACCTTGTCATCAAGTCGTGCGTGCTCTTCATCTCGCGACACTGGCGGCTGTTCTTCGCCAACATGATCTTGGGCATACCCTCGTCGTTCGAATCCTTCCAGCTGTACACGGAGACCAACGCCGTCTGCCCTGACGTGACGCTCGCGCGCGTCAACTACGGCTTTGGCGTCTTCGCCGTCGCTCTGATCATCGCCTACCTCTTCGTGTGCCTGCCGCTGCTCCTGCTCGACTTGTACAGTTGGGTGCCGCTAACGGAGCTCGAGGACAAGAAGAAGCTACACGAGCTCGCGCATTCCATGGCGCGCAGTGACATTGGCGCGGCGATTCACAGCAACGCCGACCTTGTCGAGGTCCCCAAGGCGTGTCGCTCGTCGCGGTGCCTCAAGCCGGGCATGTTCCAGCGCCACTACGATGACTACACGACCATGTCGTTCCGGGAGCTCCAGAAGTCGTACGGCCTCGTCCGGCTCTTGGCCATCTTCATCCACATTTACCTTGTGCTGATGGCGAAGTCCATCGGCCGAGGGCTTGGCGTGTTGCTCGGCTGGCGTCCGCGCGGCGGCTACATGTACCGCTCGGCGGTGATGAAGCCTGGCTCCAAGTGGCGCGTCGTCGACGCATTCTGCCTGCGCTTCAACTTGACGTGGAAGCTGCAGTACGTCAAGCGCAAGATCATCCTGCCGTTTGTCAACATCGTCCTCGTGACGTTCGGGCTCTGGGGCGAGATGCAGTGGAAGGAGTTCAACGTCGAGGAGCGCGCCAACGACTGCTACAAGATGGAGCCGAGCGGGGAGATCAAGCAGCTGCAGATGATGACGCTGCACGGCAAGATCGTGAGTCTCTTCTGGCTGTGTGTGCCCGACACGCTCATCCTCGCGTACCTGTCGGAGGTGCTCAACCGCGGCCCCATCTTCAGCTACTTTTTGAACAAGAAGTTCCTGCAAGCCGACATCCCCGAGTCGGAGCGGGAGAAGGACCCGGTGTGGCGGTTCCACTCGCTGCTGCGCTTCTCGGGCGAGGAAGACGTCGTCTACCTGTCCGACACGCGCTTCTACAGCACCGTCATCAAGTGGGGGAGCTCCATGGTGGAGATCGTGTCGCTCTTCTCCGTCTACGGCAGCGGCAACAAGTCGCCTCTGCTCGGCATCGCACTCATCTCGTCCGTGGTCGCGCCCGTGCTGGAGCTCAACCAGCAGATCATCAAGGCGTACGTGGACTACGTCGAGACGGTCGAGCACTTGGCCAAGGCGACCGGCGTCACGTCGGCCTTCAAGGCCGCAAGCGACGCCTACGACAAGGCCGCGGACATGACGGACGACGCCCCAGGACTCACCATCAACACGGCGGCGCTTGCCCGGAAGCGCGCGGCCAGGAAGAAGCGCGCGGCTGCAGCGAAGGCTGCAGCGACCAACGGCCCGGCAGCCGCAATCCCAGACGACGCGACGGGAGACACGGCGCTCAACATGCTCGGGCCCTCGGTGCAGCTCGGGACCTCGTCTACGGCTGGGAACTTGGCCGACAAGGCGAAGGAGCAGGCGAGCGAGGCTCAGAAAGAAGTGATCGACAGCGACGTGGCCGCGGCCGCCACGATGGAGGCGGTGCAGGCGCTAGTCCCTAAGAAGGAGCTCGTCGTGCTCAACGCGCTGCCCCAGGTAACGTACGTGGTGCTCACGGACGCGCTGGACGTTGGCGAAGGCGAGATCACGGTCAGCTGGAACGTGAACGCGCGGCAGCGCTTCCACGCGCTGGACGCGATCGGCATGTTCCCGGCTCGCGCGCCGGGCGACATGAGCCTGCGCACGATGGACCAATGCATCTGCTACCGGCTGCTCAAGGACGTGAGCACGGAGGCGTTCGGGTGGAAGGCGCGCAAGCAGGACGACGAGGAGTTCGACCGGCAGCTCATGCTGTCGCGCGCCGAGAGTCTGCGCAATTTTACGCAAAAGTCGATCCGGCTCATGGACAGAAGGATCGCCGGCACCGACGCGCACGAGGAGGACGAGGGCGAGGAGCGCATGGAAGCGGCCAAGCAGCGGCGCGAGGAGCAGCTGGAGAAGGCCAGCGCGACCATCTCGGGCATGCTCGAGTCGCCCAAGCTCAAGCCGTACAAGAAGAAGATGCGCGAGATCCTCGAGGACGAGGTCGCCGAGAACAAGCTCCAGCAGTCGGTACGCCATGTCTTCTGTCGAGCTTGAACGCGGTGCAGGCGGTATACTAACTGGTCGGTGGCTCTGCCGACTTGGTTGGTTGTGCAGCTCCCTCGCGCCGTGCGCTTGATGAGTAGAGGGGCCAACTCGCTCGAAGAAGCGGCCAAGAAGATGCGAAAGGTGCGGTCGACACGCTCGGGTCCTTGACCTGTCCATCCGTCCGTTTGTCACCCGACACTGATGCTAATTGTGGGGTTGAACGGACCTGCAGGTGGTCAACGGACAGGTCAAGTTCCGCCCGGCGAACAACAGCGTGGGCGTCGACCACCCGCAGTACGAGGCGTTCGTCTACGGCAACGACGCGGGCATCTACCAGCCAAAGTACGGTCTGCAGAGCTACGAGTTCTGCTACCTGCGGCGCCCGGACACGGACGTCAAGGTGGTGGGTCTAGGTGGCAAGCCCGAGGCCAAGCCGAACGCCAAGGTCCTTCCGACGGGCGGCCAGGGAGGCGGCGGCCAGGGAGGCGAGAGCCACAGCGCGTACGAGATCCTGGACCGGTTCTCGTCCAACGAGATCAAGATCGGCACGTTCAACCTCTTCATGAACCTCACGTGCGACGTGCCATTACTCGGGCCGGGCGAGAAGCTCAACCTGTCGTGGATCATCTACGGCGTCGACTACTCGATCCTGTCGAACCCCAAGTGCCGCAACTGCATCGCCTTCTACCGCATCGAGAGCAGCGCGGCGGACCCGCGTCCCCCCGCGGGTCCGGCGGCGACGGTCCGAGCGCGGAAGGCGTCTCTGTGGGGATCCAAGCCCTCGCAGGCCAAGGCCGCGGACGGACACAAGGCGCTGGTGACGCCCGACCCGAGCGCCGAGGCGGCGTCCGCGCGGCGGCGGCCGGCGGCGCTGTCTGGCTGCGCCAAGATCGAGTCGATCCCGACGTCGGCGTACCTCGAGGTGGAGGAGAACGAGCCGTGCCCGGGGCGCATGTCGGTGACGGCGCCGTCCGAGCCGGGCATGTACGAGGTGCGGTTCCTGTTCAACTTTTTCAAAAAGGCGCAGCTGCACCGGCAGTGTCAGGTGTTCGGGGAGCTGGAGGACCAGATGCAGGAGCTGCGTATCCGTTCCTTCTACGAGAAGCGCGCCGTGACGGAGGAGCTGCGCAAGCTGGCGCTGCGCGAGCCCAAGCGCTGGGGCCTCGCGCGCATGAACACGTTCGCGTGGCTCAAGTCGATGCTGCTGAGCACGCTGCGCGAGCCCGTGGCGGACGCGACCAAGGAGTCGACGAGCGAGTACGGCGAGTTCTTGCTGGGGCGGCTCAAGCGCAAGCTGCAGCGCGGGCTGCAGAGCCCCTCGCGGGTCTTCCAGCAGCGGCTGGCGCTCATGGTGGCGCCGCTGCAGCGCTCGGCCTTCATGGACGTGCTGCTCGTGGCGCTCTCGAGCAGCGCGCAGGCGGCCGACCAGCTCGCGTCCGTCACGTTCGCGGTGCCGACCGAGGAGGACGAGAAGCGGGCGGGGCTCAACCAGTTCCGCGACCGGTGGCTGCTGCCGACCGACCGGCGCGTGCTGCTGGCCGGCGCGCGCGGCTTCCGGCTGCTGGCGCTCAACTACCTGCGGCAGCCGTCGCTCTGCGGCTTCCACGACCTGGTGGACGACGTGGTGCTGACGCACGCGCAGCTGCTCAAGACGGTGGACCAGGTCATGAAGGACCTGTCGAGCAGCTGCGTCGCGCTCTACGAGTCGGCCATCGCGCGCGCCGTCGAGGCCATGCGCGCCGAGGCGGACGCCATGGGGCTCAAGAACGTGCTGCACGGCGTCGACGTGCTGCTCGAGGACTTGTGCCGCAACCACCTGCAGAGCGTCGTGCGCGCCTTCCTCGAGACGGACTGCCGTTCCGGCCTGCGCTGGAAGGGGCCGCCCAAGGGCACGCTCGAGCGCCTCAACGCGTTGCGGGCGAGCACGACGCTGCCCTCGGCCGCGGACGACGGCTTCTTGCCGGCCGCGGACGACCTTGGGGCGCCGGCCGACCTCACCGCGGCGGCCGACAACCAGGCGGACAACCAGGCGGACAGCCAAGTGGTGGCGGTCCACGGCGCGGAGTCGCTCGTGCCCCCGCGCGACTCGCGGACGCCCGTGACGCGGCAGCACATCGCCGTGCGGCGCTGGATCTTCCCGCGGCTGACGCGGCAGCTCATGGGCGGCTTCCGCCAGCGGTACGCGCGCATGATGAGCGGCAACCTGCCGATCGCCATGGACCTGGCGCGCGCGGCCACGTCGTGCCTGCACCCGGGGCTGGCGCTCGCGGGCAACCCGTTCCCCAACCACCGCGAGATGCGCACCGAGTCACCGCTGCACTTTATGGGCGAGGCCAGGGCCAGCCGGCCGGCCGCGGGCGACCGCAAGGACCCCGAGGACGAGCTGGACGACGAGCTCTTCCGCGCGCAGGACGCCGACGCGCTCGCCACCAACGCCGACGCGATCGACGACTCGGAGGCCGACGCGAGCTTTGGCGCGGACGGAGGCGACGACGACGACGACAACCAGGAGGACGACTAGGCAGGGGCGAGACGCGGACCAACCAGGAGGCGAGTGGGAGGGCCCAACCCGTCCGTCCGTCCGTCCGTCCATCCGGTTGTCCGTCCGCAGGTCCTGCTTGTCTGTCGCGATGCATAATGACAATACTCTACTCCCGTCCGCAGCCTCCCTCGTGTCCGATCCGATCCGCACATCCCCTCCGCGTCCGTCCGCCCGTCACTGCTTGGGCCCCTCCGCCCTACCGCCGGCACGCGCCTCGCAGACCACGCGGCGCTGCAGGAACGCGAGCGCCAGCGGTAGCACGCGGTGCTGGAAGGCGCCGTAGCTCACGCGGCCCGCGCCCGTCGGGTCGGCGGCCGCCGCCAGCACGCGCGCCTCGTCCTCGCGGTCCACGGGCAGCCGCAGCTCTTGTCCGAGCCGGGCGGCCGCGGCCCGGACGCTCGCGAGCGGGACGACGCCCAGCTGCTGGTCGTCCAGCGCGCGGAAGACGCCCAGGCTCGCGGCCCGCACCTCGTCCCCCCGCTCCGCCAGCGCGCGCAGCTCGTCGTCCGCGGCCCCGCCCCGCCCCAGCGCGGCCGCAGCGGCCGCGAGCCCCGCGTCGTCCACGTCCGCGCGCAGCATGGCCGCCATCTCGTGTACGCGCTCCCGGTAGTGCACGCGGTCCCCTTCTGCGGACGGGGAGCGGTCAAAGAGCGCGACGCAGCGCGCGGCCTGCAGCAGTGACAGCGCGAGCCGCGGCAGCTCGTCCCGCACCACGCGCTTGGCCTGCTTGGGCGACAGACGGCCCGCCAGGTGCTGCGCCGAGCCGCGGAGCGCGTCGCGCTCGACCGCCTCGAACTGGCGCAGCAGGTAGGCGGCCAGCGCGTCCTCGTGCTCCTCCGGGCCGCGGGCCAGGAACGAGCGCCGCTGGAAGCGGAAGAGCGCGCGCCGGACGCGGCCCACGAGCGCCGGCAGCGGACCCACCTCCAGCCGCACGTCGTCCCATCCCGCGTCCCCATCCGCAGGGGACGAAGAGGACCCCTCAGCCGCGAGCGCCAGGACCGCGTTCGTCTCGGCCGCGCTCAGTAGTAGTGCGGGCGACTCGAGCGCCCTGCGGAGCTGCGCGAGCGTCACCACGAGCGGGCGAGGCGGCAGCGAGGACGTGGACGAGGACGCGTCCGGGTCGTCCTCACCCTCATCCTCGTCCAGAGTGGGCTCGTCCGCACTGTCCGCAGGATGCTCGCCCCCTTCCTCCGGCGGCTCGTCCGCAGCGTTGGCCGCGCCCGCAGCCTCCAGCATCTGCTGCAGCTTGTCCTCAAGAAACTGCGTCTGCCACTTGTGGACGACCTCGAACGCGGCCACGGCACGGGCTTCGTCCGCACCGTCCGCGCCGTCCGCACCACCCGCACCGTCGTCCTTCTTGTCGGCCCGTGAGCTCTTGGGGCCCGCCGTCCCCTTGTCGTCCGCGGTCGCGTCCGGCTCGCGGTGATATTCCCATCCGGCCCACGCGTCCGCGGCCTCGGCCGCCAGTGGGACCAGCGGTCCGTACTCGACCAGTCCGTCCCGGTCCGCGGCCGGGGCCAGGGCCAGCAGGACCTCAGCCGGTAGTTTACCGGCCCCACTTGCGAACGCCGCGCTAATATTCCCGTCGAGCTCGCGGATGGCGGCCGCGAGGTCCGCGAGCGTCAGGCGGCCGTCGTTGTACGGGTCGCGCCGCTGGAAGAGCTCGAGCAGGAGCTCCTCCGCGTTCTCGCGCGCCTGGACCCGCGCCCGGTGCTGCGCCGCGCGGACGGCCGTGGGCAGCCGCGTGGACGCAAAGTCGTCCGACAGGTCCACGCCGTGGGCCGCGCGGACCCGCAGCTTGCGGTCGAGCACCTTGGCGAGCATGCGGTCGTCGAACGCCACGTCCGCGGCCGGCCACACGTGCGGGTCCTCCTCGAGCTGGAAGCCCGTCACGTTGGCCAGCTCCTCGTCCAGCAAAAAGCGGACGTGGACGACTGCGGACGGGGCCGGCGCGGCCGCGCAGGGCCGGCTGAAGGTCACGCGCAGGCTCGCGCGGCCCCCGCGGCCGACGGAGACGACGGACGCGAGCAGCGAGTGCTGGAAGGTCAGCGAGGCGCCGCGCGCCTCGAGGAACTTGGCCACCGCCAGCCGGCAGTCGACCGCAAGCGACTGGGCCATGGGGGCGGGAGAGCAGGGGGCGAAGAGAAGAGGACGGGGGCGGGGCGTATTCTACAGTAGCGGGCCATGGGATCCCATCCGTCCCCACGCACGCACGGGCCGAGGCTATTTTTAGACCACAAGTTGAAGTGGAAGTGGGCACCTACCGTATGGTGTCTATTTCTGTGATGCTGCCGATGGATTTTGAGATACACGGACGCAAAAGACGGCGTCGTGTCCAACCAACTGAGGATTGGGCATGTGGGGCCCGGCCCCGGCCCCGGCCCCGGCCCCGGCCCCGGCCCCGGCCCCGGCCGCAAGCAGTCTAGTCTGTCTGTGATCCCATAGCGATCGCTTTAGGCGTTGGCGTCCGTGGCGATGGGTTTTTGGCCAGCCGGTCAGCCGCCCCAAGGCTTCGCTGACGGTGGGGGGGTGGGGGGTGGTGGTGCTCGTGGCTCGCTCTGTTCTTTGCACTGCTGCGAGCGTGCAGAAATTCCGTCCGCAAAGCATGTCGGAGATGTACGGCCCCCATCCCGGTCTCTGGCAGCCACTAAACGGCCACGCCGCGGCTGATTGACGGATTGGATTGGACGCTCCCGGCGTCGCCCCCTGGTGGTAGAGCAATGGCGGCGGCCGCGGCCCCACCCGGCCCCAAGGCTGCTATGTATCCTAGCATTAGGCCCGGGTAGGTGGGGGGGGGCCGCAGTACTGTACTACAGTACGCGGTGGTGGCTTTACGTCGCCACAACACAACGTCGCGCTGCCGGCCTGAAATTTACATGCGCTAGTGCTCGAATCATGACCAGGTTTCGATACAAACTCCAAGTCAAATGCGGCGAAAAATTTCGTCCGCTGGACAGAGGGAGGATCCTGTCCTGTGTGACATTGGGGGGGGCCCATCATGTCGAAGCTAGCTAGTGTGCAATATTTCGCCCCCTTGCTGGACGTGGTTATTTCGCGCCCATGCAGCCTAGCCTACCCGTCCCGTGTGTATGTATCGAGGGGGCAGAGCCCACTCATTCCCCAATATCCCGTCTGGTCCGCACGCGCCGCGGTCCGTCCTCGCAGCCACCATATTGGCCGCGGTCCTCTCCCGATCCCCCCTCCACTTGCGACCGCCGGCCTGAGCGACCGGCCGAGCCGCCATGGACGCCGACGTCGCCCCCACGCCCCCGCGCCGCGCGCTCACGGTCCCGCGGTTCTCCCGCGCGCCGTCCACCGGCGTGTGGTACTACCACGTGAACATTGCGGTGCACGCGCCCGCCCCCAGTGCGGCCGCCCCGACCGCCAACCCGTCCGCAGCGGACGGCCCCCTCCCGCCCGTGGACGCCGCCGTCCCGTCCGCATCCCCGTCCGCCGACTACTCGGTCCTCCGCCGGTACAACGACTTCCTGGAGCTGTACCTCAAGATCCAAGAGCTCGTGGACGCCGCGTCGGACCGCTCCCCGGCCGTCCCCAGCCCGCCGCCGTTCCCCGAGAAGGAGTCGATCCCTCCGTCCCTCCTGGGGTCCCTCTGGCGGCTGTCGACGCCCCGGCCGGTGCTCGAACACCGCCGGGCCGCGTTCGAGGCGCTGCTCCAGTGGATCGAGCGCCACCCGACCGCCCGGCGGGCCGAGGCCTTCGCCGACTTTTTGGGGCCGCCCCCGCAGGAGCAGGACGGCTACACGAGCCTAAAGGAGTACTCGGCGCCGCACTGGCTCACGGCCGTGGAGCTGGCCGCCGCCAGGGGCAAGGACAAGGACAAGGAGCAGCGCCGGCGACGCGCCTACACGATGGACGTGCTCGAGGGCCGGCGCGGGAGCGTCAGCAGCAACTCGGGCAGCGTCAAGAGCGAGCCGCCCCGGCGGTCCCCGCCGCTGGCCCTCGCGGCCGTGGCATCCGAGGCGGCGTCCGCAGGGGACGACAGGCCGGCGGTGGACCGGACGGGGGGCCGCGCCGGACCCCCCGTCCTCACCCTCCCAGACCTGCTCCCTACCGACTCGGGGGAGCCAGAGACGGAGCCAGAGATGGAGTGCAAGCCCGCGGCTGCTCGGACGGAAGGCAGCCGCCGCCCGCAGCGCAGCCAGTCGCGCGTGCTGCTCGCGGACCCGCGGCGGTCCGTCCGGGGACAGCGGACCCCCTAGAGTGCGCAGTATAACAACGTACAGTAGCGTAAAGAGTAGCGTCCATACAAACCTCGTGCGTCCACTGCCCGCCGTGCGTCCTCTCCTCCGCTCCGTCCAGGCCCAGGACCTCGTCCTCGTCCCCATGGTCGTCCCCATGGTCGTCCCCATGGTCGTCCCCATCCATAATCGTCCCCATAATCGTCCTCAATCAGGCAGCTAAGGCTAGTAGCCAAAGACGCGCACTCGCAGCGTCGACGGGCCGTCCTCGGCGCTCGCCTTGCTCGTCCCGCCGGGGGCCGGGGCCTCATCCGCGCCGCGGCCCACGCGCAGGACGTACCGGCCGCCGCCCTGCTTCTTGTCGGCGCGCCACTCGCCGTGGAAGCTGCTGCCGTCCGCGTACGTCATGACGCCGGCGCCGTGCCGCCGGCCCTCGTGGAACGCGCCCTCGAACGCCTTGCCGCACGCGTACACGATGCGTCCGCGGCCCTCGCGCACGTTGGCGACCCACTCGCCGTCGTACACGTCGCCCGAGCGCGCGCTCGAGAAGCGGCCGCGCCCGTGCTGCTTGTCGTCCGCAAAGTCGCCCGCGTAGACGTCCCCGTTGGGCCACGTGAAGCGTCCGCGCCCGTGCCGCCGCCCCGCGTCCCAGTCGCCGTCGTACGCCGAGCCGTCCGCGTACCGGTAGACGCCTCGTCCGTGGCGCTGGCCGCGCACCCAGTCGCCGTCGTACGCCTCCTGCTGCGCCGGGACGCCCGGGCTCCACGTGAGGACCCCGCGGCCGTGCTTGGCGTCCTCGGCCCACTCGCCGTCGTACGTGTCGCCGTTCCGGTAGATGAACCGTCCGCGGCCGTGCTTCTTGTTGGCGCGCCAGCGCCCCTCGTACCGGTGCCCGCTCGCGTACTCGAGCGTGCCCACGCCCTCGAGCCGCCCGTGCTCCATGCGGCCGCGGTAGACCGACCCGTTGGCCCAGCGGAAGACGCCGCCGTCCCCGTGCGGCTCGGCCCGCACCAGCTCGCCCTCGTACTCGTCGCCGTTGGCGTAGCGCATGCGCCCGCGGCCGCACGCGTGGTCGCGCTCGAAGCGGCCCGTGAACGTGGCGCCCCCGCGGCCGAACGTGTACGTCCCGCGGCCGTGGCGCTGGTTGCCGGCCCAGCCGCCCACGTACACGTTGCCGCTCGCGTGGAACCGGTACTCGCCGCGCGTCGCGCCCGAGCCGTGGGCCGCCCCGCGCGCGAAGAAGCCGTCGAACGCGTCGCCGTTCTCGAAGCGCAGCGAGCCCTTGCCGTGCGGCAGGCCGCGCGCGAAGAAGCCCACGTACGTGATGCCCTCGCTCGACACGTGCACGCCGTGGCCACTGCGCAGCCCGCGCCGCCAGCCGCCCGCGTAGACAGCCCCGTTGGCGTACAAGCACACGCCGCGGCCCTCGCGGCGGTCCATCGCCCACTCGCCCTTGTACACGTGGCCGTCGGCCGTCGAGAGGACCCCGAGGCCGTGCGCGCGGCCGTCCGCCGTCGAGCCGACGAACCGGTCCCCCGCGGCCGTCGTGAACGTCCCGCGGCCGTGGGGCCTGTCGCCCCGGAACTCGCCCTCGTACGTGTCGCCGTTGGGCATGCGGAGCACGCCCGTGCCGTGTCGCTTGCCCTCCGCGAACTCGCCCACGTACCGCTCCCCGGACGCGAGCGTGAGGGCCCCCCGCCCGTGCCTGCGGCCGCCCGCCCACTCGCCAATGTACTCGTCCCCGCGCGCGCTCTGGAAGATGCCGCGCCCGCTCCGCTCGCCGTGCACCCACTCGCCCACGTACCGCCCGCCGCCGCGGTACAGCAGCTCCCCCAGGCCGTGGAACGCGCCGGTGTTGCTCGTGTCGCCGGCGCTCGCGCGGACGCCCGACAAGCCGCCGACGTACAGGCTGCGGCCGATGCGCGTGAGGCACTTGGCGACCACGTGGTCCTGCCGCGCGCGCCGGCGACACGCCGACAGCCACTGCACGTCCGCGAGCTGCGCGTCCAGCTCGTGCCAGCGCTCCACCACGGCGTCCTTGTCCTCGCCGCCGTCTCCGTCGTCCTCCTGGGCGGTCGCCGCGGACTTCTTGCCTCCGCCGCTACTAGACTTGGCGCTCGCTCCTGGCGCGTGTCGATGGCGCCCGAGCCCCAGCAGCAGCTTGCGGTCACGCGCGTCGCTCTTGCCCGCCCCGAGCTGCTCCCAGTAGCGCATGCGGTGCTGCTGCATCTCCTCGCGCTCGCGCTTGGCGTCGGCCTCTTGCTGCTTGGCCTTCTGGGTCGCCTCGAGCTGCGTCTCGCCCGGGCCGACGACCTCGCGCGTCTCCGGGTCGTGGCTGCACAGGCTGCGGCAGAGCGGGCACCGAGGGAACGACACCTGCGCCACCTTGGCCATGCACACGGGGCAGTACCACACGTGCTGCGAGCGGTAGTGCTCGTGCAGCTCGTGGACGCCGGAGCGCGACGCGTCGAAGCCGCAGGCGGGCCACCCGCAGACGAGCAGCTCGCGCAGCTCGTCCGGCGGCTGCCACTGCGAGTCCTGCGAGTACACGTGCACATAGAAGTACTCGCCCGTGTGCGCGTCGAGCAGCTCCTGCCAGCCGCGCACGGTGCGCACGACGGTCGACCGCTCCATCAGCAGCCGCAGCGCCGTCGGGCTCGAGAGCACCTGCCGCCGCCGCCGCCGCTCCCTCTCCGCGCGCCGACGCCCCAGGAACCCGCGGACCAGCGCCTCGATGCGCACGGCGGCCAGGTAGCGGCGGCGCAGCTCGGCGTACTCGCAGCGCCCGCGCCAGCCGCGCAGCCGGCACTGCAGCGACGTGGCCACGAAGTACTTCATGTTGCGCGCGATCTCCTCCCGCAGCGCGTTCTCGCGCAGCAGCTCCAGCTCCCGCGCCGCCAGCGCCTCGACGCGCCGCTCGTACACGCGCCGGAAGAGCTGCTCGCGCCGGAAGAGCGCCACCGCGTCCGGCATGCTGCGCCTTGGCTTGTCCGCGGTCGATGTGAGAACGGAGACGTCGAGCGTGCAGCCAAACCAATTCTACCATCTATATATATGCAGCCATGCCATGCTACCAACCTCTTCAAAACAGACAAATCGCAGTCACTCACCGCCTTCTGAACGCTCTCAGCTGCTCCTTCCTCCAGCTCCTTCCTCCAGCTCCCGACGCCTGCTGCGACGCCAACTAGCTCGTCTTCTTGTCTTCAGATACATCTCCCGCCTGCTTCGGCTCACGAAGACCGCCGGTGACCCCCAGGAACGCGCGCGAAGCGAAGAACCACACGAGCCAAAGGCCGATGCCCGCGCACGCCGGCAGCGACAGCAGGAAGAGCGCGGCCACACCGATGAACGCGCCCGTCCACACCCAGCGGCGCCAGGGCTCGACCGCGCGGGGAGCCACGCAGGCTGCCGCGTCCTCGGCGGGCGTCTCCGAGTGGACCGAGACCGACTCGTACTTGACCTCGAGCTTGACGCGATCGTCGCGGCCGCGCACTTGGACCGTGGCGACGGGCTGCGACGCGTGGTGCCAGTCGAACTCGATGCTGCCCCAGTTCAGGTAGCCGTAAAAGGCCTCCTGCTCGGGGCGGAACTCCCACGGCAGCACGAGGTTGGCGTACGTGAACAGCAGCGCCATGAGGTTCGCGAGCGACGGGCGGTGGAATTGCATCTGCATACAGACAGACCGTCAGCGACGAGGCAGGCACGCAGCGAGCTAACTAGGCACAGTACGAGGCGACTAATTGAAGCGGCCACGAACGTACCCAGCTGTGCGTCATGCCCGAGCTCGTCACCTCGGTCAGCGTCGTCGCTCCGTTCCCGCACACGACCTGGTTGAGCTCCGAGAAGTGGACGTCTCCGCTGTCACACGTCGCCAGAGACGGTCGGTCAGCCATGGACGTTCGCCACGGTTTAGTGTGAAGAGAGAGAGAGACGGCACCTGAGGAGGATGACGCCCTTGGCGTGCGACGAGAGGATGAGGCGCAGCAGCCGCTCGCGCTCGTGCGGGAAGCGCGCCCAGCACTCTGCGACGGCGAAGCGGTCGGCCGGCAGGATCTGCACGCCCGACACGATGACGTTGAAGGCCGCGGTGGACGCGAGCAGTTCCTGCTCGAGCCACTGCCACTGGGCCTCGCCCAGCAGCGTGCCGTGCTCCGTGCCGTACGCGTCGCGGTTGTACCGGTTGTCCAGCAGGAGGAACTTGACCGTGTGGTCGCCCGTGCCGACCGTGTACGACGTGTAAATGCCCTGCGCCGAGCCGCAAGACGAGGTGTTGAATCCTCACAGTCAGTCGGGCCTGGACACGCACCGGTAGCGACGGCAGACGGCAGCTCCTACCTCCTGCTTGCGGCGCGGCGAGTCCTGCGGCTCGCCCATAAAGTCCAGAAAGATCTGCTGGCTCTGCACGCGGTACGTGTAGTCCTTGTAGCCGTCGTTGATGCCGAAGTCGTGGTCGTCCCAGATGCCGATGACGGGCGTCTTGTTGACGAACGCCGCGTAGTCGGCGTTGGCCTGCAGCTTGCTGCCGTCCCCGCCCAGTAGTCAGTCCTCGATGCATGATGCATGGGCAGCAGTATAGTAGCACACACAGAGGCTCATGGTCGCTACTACTGTAATGCGCGACGAGACGCACCCGTATCGCGTCAGAAGCACGTCGGGCTCGGCCTCGGTGAACATTTTCTTCGGCGGGAAGGTCACCATGCCGGGCTCGCCCAGCTCCGTAATGTCCGCGTAGATCTGCCGCACGTAAAAAATTTTACGCACACGTCCACGTCCACGCCAGCGTCAGTGGCGGAAGCAGGTCGCCCCACCGTGCGATAGCGCCGGATGCATACGTTGTCGCCCATCCAGAGCCAGAGGTCGGGCGCGTGGGCCGCGATCGCCGGCCACAGCGGCTGCGGGAAGCTCTGGTCGTTGCACGAGCCGAAGGCCACGCGCTCCAGCGGCCGCTGGATGTCCTCGACGCGCGGCGCACGGCTCTCGGCCGCCGTGCCCATCGAGTGCTGCACCACGAGCACGGACGACACGGCCGCGGCCGCCATCGCCGCCACAGTCGACACCGCCCTCTCCATCATGGTGAGCGAGTGCTGTGCTTCCGAGTAACTGCCACCCGAGTATACAATCGCCAAGTGAAACAGCGATCCGAGTGTGCAATGCTGAGAATGGCGACAGCGACACGCATAATACCTGTGAAAATTTATATATATGTTGGATACCTTTTTGTATCACCCCTCACATTTTATATATGTAGGCGAGCATCAGATGGGTTCACCGGTTGAACTTCAAACGGCGAACTTCAAGGCTGGTCAAAGGAACTAGCACTGCGATTTTACTTGGGCGCCTGGACTTGTTCGAGGACGGCGAAGACTCTCTGTGTCAGCAGCTCGCGCGGGTTGCCGTAGCTGTCCTGGCTGTCTTTGGGGAGGCGGCACTTGAGACGGACGGTCTGCCGGGCCACCGCGTCCTCGTCGCGGTCGAGGCAGCCGACGCTGAAGGTGAGTCCTCCAAAGGCAATCGCCGTCTTGCGCTTGACGCTGAAAGCGCACACTTGCATTCCACGCGCGTCGATAGCGGACCCAGGATTGAGCCCAACCTCCGCGTCCCACGCATCTCCATGCTCTGGGACGGTCACTGCGACCGCCAGCCGCACGTCGCTGGTCGGTTTGGGTCGCACGTACGTCTGCAGCCGGAACGACATGCGGTCATCCATGATCACGTCCAAGTTGGCCGCCACCTTGCGCCTCCCGCGGTTAGCATGTGCGACCCACTCGCCGCGCTCGAGCTTGTACTTGAGGTCCCACATGCTGCCTGCCGAGTCCGACACCTCGATCGACAGAACAAAGTACGGGTCCGAGCGGTCTTCAGCCGGCGCCAAGTCCAGCAGCGCCAGCAGGCGGCGCATAGTGGGCACGGCGTCGACGCTGCACACGTTCGACCAGCGCCTGGGCAGTTTGGACGACTCGAGGCTCTGCAGCTGGAGCCACGACAAGGGACCGACGTGCCTGGGGTTCAACACGCGGAAGCAGTCGTGTCCGAACGTGACCTTGGCGTGCTGGCCCTGCAGCATCGGACGGGGCACACACGACGGAAGTCTAGACGGGCCCAGCGCCCGGATCCACGTCGGGTGCAGCGTCAGAGAGCGCTCCTTCGCGGGGCCAGCTCGCTGCGTGCAGAAGCAGTACTTGACGACGTTGCCGTCCTCGATGGCGCGCGAGAGCTCTTAAAAGACCCACATGCTGCTGCGAGCGACGTCCTCTGGAACGTCCAGACACACAAACGCCGAGCACGAGTGCTGCGTCGGAGTGCCCATGCTGGGCTTGGTCATCTGAAGCCGACGGTTGGCAAGTGAAGCGAAGAGAAGGTGGTTCCGACAGGTCTCGAGCGTCCCAGTCCGTCACTCGTTGACATGCATCACACACTCAGTCGGTGGCTCCAAGCTGACTTCGTAGTCAAGTCTGCTCAAATGGATGGATGGAACCCAGGGAGTTCGACGTGAACGACGACAATTGACCCACATGCACCTCCCTCTGTCGAAACGACCGCGACCGAGCGCTCACGCGAAAAGGTCGATCACCTTTTCAAACACTACCTGACTCTCGTTCTCCTCGGCTCTGAGTGTCGCCTTGGTGGCTTCCGACAACGCGCACTTGAGGCGCACTTGCGATCGCTCCGCGTCGAGCAAGCCAACCTTGAAACGCAGTCCGTTCAACTCCACGCGCGTGGATCGGGCCACGTGCGGCTCGTTCACCGCGAGCTCGGACGGCGCGTTGGCGCCAAGGACGACCGTCGTGTCCCAGAACTCGCCACTCGCCGGCTTGCGGACCGACAGGAAGCGCTGCAGACCATCCGTCGCGGGCTCCGCCGCCTTGGGGCTCACTTGAGCTCGCACACGCACCGACGGCTTGCCGTCCATGAGCACATCAAATGTACCGACAGTGCGTTTGGCCAAGCGCATCGAGCACAGCTTCCACTGCCCGTCCACGTGGCGGTACTTGACTTGCCAGTGACGCTGCAGGGTTCGGTCGTGGACGTGAAGCCCCAGCTTGTCGTGCCATTCGGCGCCCGTCTCGTCCGCCACTCGCAATAGCTTGTCGACAAGCGTCTTGACCTCCGGAGTCGCCACCACGTCGCACACGTTGGACCAGCGCGAGGAAAAGTCGTGGTTGACCTTGAGCCGCTGCAAGTCGTCCCACATCAACACGGCGTCCGCGTCCACTTGCTTGAGCAAAAAGCACAAGTGGCCGAAAGCCACCTCGACTCGTGGAGTCGACTCGGCGTGGAACTCGTCCTCGTCCAGGTACGCCATGAGGTCGTGCAAGTTGGCGCGGTTGTACGGCTGGACCCACGACTCGGCGATGCTCGGGACGGTCGCACCACTCGGACCAATGCGCGTCAGCAGATACGAATACGACGTGACGTTGCCGTCCCTCAAGCCGCTCGAGCGCTCCTGGAACTGCCACAGGCTGCGCGGGCCATCGAGCACCGCCACCTCGTACACGCGCTTCGACTGGAGCGCGAACTGCTGGAACAAGCGCGAGAGCTCCGACTCCGTGTCGTCGACTGCGCTCCTCGCGCCAGAGATTCGGATCGTGCGCTTGTCCCTGTCCACCGAGCAGCGCACGCTGAACCGGTCCTGGAGGCTGCGGCACGTGCTTCCGCCCTTGCCGATGACCGCGCCCACATCCACGTTCTCGGGGATGTCGATCGCCTTGGATGGTTGATTGGGCGGGCGTGAAGGCTGGCGCGAGGAAGGCCGCGAGGGCTGGCGCGAGTTGGAGCCCGAGCGGTTGCGGTACATGGCGCTCGGGACTGCTTCGAAGCCAATTGGCGAGTGAGGAGGGAGCGCGTGGTGCGGGGGACCAAACGGCCGAGTGAGGTAGCGGATGCTGCCGAGAACATTTCTATCGAAGGCGGGCGTGGCTATTGAAGATCCCCTGTCAAAACTGATCGGTTGAGTTCTGGATTGCGTAATCAGTTGCTGGTATTGTTAGAGTTACATCACACACAAACAATTTGTCGCAGGTTATGTATTCATTTTTACAGGTTTTAGTCTGGGAGACGACGCGGTTGGAGCTGCCCACATTTCCAGTCCTGAAGAAGGTCGACAAGTGCGAGAATGGCGGCGCTGCAGGGCAAGATCGCGGTGTTCACGCGGCTCCACGACGCGGTGGCGGCGGCAGCGGTGGACGATCTCAAGAAGGCGCATGTGGCGGTGGCGGACGTGCAGGTGGTGAGCGTCTCTGAGGGCGCGGACGTGGCCTCAACGGCGTCGGCGCTCGGCGCCAAGCCGAACTCGTTCGACGGCGTCGTGGCGGCCAACGAGGATATCTCGCTGCTCTCGACCGAGCTGCACGCGCTCATCCCGCTCCTCAAGCCCGGCGGTGCACTTCACGTGTACGTGGCCGGCGCGGACGAAGAGAAGAAGGTGCGTGGGCCAGATTTGGGCGACTAGCGAGGGTTGCTGGCTGATGGATCGGCTTTGTCGTGGATGCTGCGCGTAGAACTCGATCCTGATGGCCATGATGATCGGCGGCGTGGTCGAGACGGCGGAGAGCGAGGTGTCGAGCGCCTTCTTCCCGGAGCTGGCGGCCGCGCGCTGCTTCTCGTCCAAGAAGCCGGCGTTCGAGGCCGGCTCGAGCGCCGCCATCTCGCTCACCAAGAAGGCGACGGCGACGACCCAGCCTCTCAAGAAGTGAGGAGTCGTGGTTGCTGTGTATGGCTGCAGTCCGACGGGTCCTAATGTTGAGTGCGCGAGCAGGTGGACGGTGGTGGCTGACGACTTTGACGACGAGGATGGCAGCACCCAGGACGACGACATTATTGACGAAGTGAGCGCGTGGAAGACTTGAGTTGAAGGATGGGACCCGGCGTGCTAATGTACGCCATGCATGGACATGCAATGCAGGACACACTCCTGGACGACACGGACGAGGTGCTCAAGGCAGCGCAGCAGGACTGCGGCACGGGCGCCGGCGGGAAGAAGCGCGCGTGCAAGGACTGCACCTGCGGGTGCGTGGCGCTTGTCGTCTTGCTATAGCGTGCGTGGCACCATTGACACGAACATAATTGCTTTGGTGACTGCCACAGCCTCAAGGACGAGGAGGAGAAGCCCATGGTCTCGGACAAGGACCTCTCGCAGATGGTGTCGAGCTGCGGAAACGTACGTCTTCTACCACGCGGTGGAGACTATTGCGATGGACGTCTAACAAGCGTACCTGCTGCTGCACCTGTAGTGCTACAAGGGCGACGCGTTCCGGTGCGGGAGCTGCCCGTTCCTGGGCAAGCCGGCGTTCAAGCCGGGCATGGAGAAGGTGCTGCTGAATCTTGACAGCGACGACTTCTAAGCCGGCGACGAGGGCGTCGTAGGCTGATCCTATTGCACAGCCATTGGTGGCTCCTTTGTAGCCCGAACACACCGCGGCATGCGCATCAATCGCGCTTGAAACCCCGCCGTCTATTGCTGTTTGGCCTTTGCGTCCGCGAAGCGCCCTACTGGCGGGACGCTCGCGCCGCCCTCGCCGTCGTCCTCTCTCCACGCAGACACGACGTAGCAGCCCATGACGGCGTTCACCATCAGCACAGCCGCGAACCCGCTGTCACTCATACATACGACCCGTCAGCTGTGCCCCGCTGGATTGCTCATTGCATTGCATTGCATTGAGGCCGGCACGAACCTCCACGACTCCACATACGCAACCTCTGCACGCATGCATACCCCAGCAGTGGTCAGCTGGTAACTTCAAGCACCCGCAGCTATAAAATAGAACGCGGTCTCGGTCCCGTACCTGCGCCGATCCATGCGCGCACGCCGAAGAACGTGGCGAGCGGCGCCACGACCATGAGCGCCGAGAAGAGCGCCAACTTCTGCACCACCCAGCGGTTGTGCGCGCGGTTCCTGCTCCAGCCACAGCGTCCGCACGCCAGCGCAGTTAGGCACTCTAACCCTACGTCCTTGCACGTCCAGAGCCGTCGTGACAGCGCCAACGTACCGCTCCGCGCGCGCCTGGATGCCCGACAGGCTCGCCTCGCCCATGTTTCCTGCTCGAAACGGATCGCTCTGTGGGACTAAGTTCGCAATAAGGCACTAAGTTTGCATTAATGCACTAAGTTCACATCCATCCAGCATGCGAACTTAAATGTCGTCGGCTGAATCGTTTTCGAACGGACCCCGTCGTCGGCAAGCGTTAGCGTGGCGCGGGCGTTCGAATATTGACGCTTTTTCGAACGGCCGGGCCCTCGCCAGAGCGGACAACAAGGCGCGCAGGGGCACGGGACATGGACGTGACGGAGCGGCTGGTGGCTCGCCGTGCGCGGCTGGCGCCCTTCTGCCAGGTGGAGCCCGTCAAGCAGCACCTGCGCCTGCAGAGCTACTTCCAGCTCGCGCGCCAGCTCTACCGCCAGTCGGAGATCTACTACGGCGAGCGCGACTTTGACAATGCGTACGGCCTCTCTACTGCTGCCTCCCTGGTCAGTTTCTTAATAGCGTTGACCGCTCCTATGCTTGATCGTCTGCGCGGCTTTGGCCCACAGCTACGTGTTCCTCGCCAAGTTCATCAAGTGCGCGCTGTGCGGTCGCCCCCTTGCTTCCGCTCCCGATTGCGCCTATTGACGTGCCGATGGGGCGTCGTGCTCGCTGTTTCTGCTCGCTAGGCTGTGCTCAAAGGTCGTCACTGCACACAACGATTATGAAGCACCCAAGTACACGAAGGAGCGCGACTGGGTGCGCCAGGTACGGCGGCCCCATACCGCCTTTTTAGCACGTACGCACTTGCACGCATGCCAACTCGTGGCTGATTCGGACGGCGTTTGTCGGGCGAAAGCAAGCAGCGGACGGGTTCAAGCTCTTTGACGCGATCCTGGACGGCATGGAGACGGAGGAGCTCGAGTACCTCGAGTACGAGCGCTCGCTGAGCGGCAGCACCGACTCGGCGACGTCTCCGGACGAGAAGGAGCCTCCCGCGGCGGCCGCAACGCTGGAGGACCGACTGCGTGAGATGCGACTGGCAAAGAGCGAGGGCGCGCAGCGTAAGCCACGCCGTGTGGCAGCGGCTCCGCACGACTCAAAGCCAGCGAGTGCGTCTGCGGCGGATCTCCACGGAGCAAGTACGACGCTGCTATCAGCGGCGTTAGGCCCGCAGTCGTGCCCTCCTATAGCTCCACGCGGCAAGGTTCGTGGCGTCGAATGAATTTTGGTGCTGGTGTCCTAACAATGCACTTACACCTCGGGGGAGTGGTGACTCTCAGACAAGCGCGAGCAAAGTATCGTACCCGCAAATAGGCAAGGCGTCATGGATGAAGGCCGACCATGACTTCGCGTCGCACGCGCACTCGCGCTCGCACTTGCCGCCACCACTAAGTCGCCAGCGGTCGCAAGAGGCGATCGCGAACCTCACCAGGTACGTCCGAGTAGTGGCGCGGTTTCTGTTGGCTGCCGAGTGGAAGAAACAACAGACTGGCTCACGCGTGTGCGAAACACGCGCAGCGGCAAGATCCGCACGATCGAGATCTCCTCAGGGCTGATTGCGCAGTTCACGCTCTTGGCTGCGCCCAACACCAACAAGCCGCCCTACGGGATTGAGACGTGTGGCATCCTGGGCGGGATCCTGGTGAGGGCAACCTGCAGACTGTTCCCAGCCAGGTTATCCCGGCTGTGTGGTTGCTGATGCCTTGCGTCGCACCTCCTTTAGCACGAGCGCACGCTGATCATTACGACGCTGATCATCCCGAAGCAAGAGGTGCGTGCGGGGACTGGTGGTGGCTGCCAATCGTCGTCACAATGACTGACACTACAGTATCGACCCGGTCTGTCAACCTCAGGGCTCCTCGGACATGTGCACCATGACAAACGAGGAGGAGCTGTACGACTTTTGCTTCAGCAACGAGCTGCTTACGCTCGGGTGGATCCACGTAAGTGTAGCGCTGCGAGTGCTGCCAGGCCAAGCCGTCGACTGACATGATTTCGCTATCTGTGCAGACGCACCCAAAGCAAGACTGCTTCTTGTCGTCAGTGGACATTCACACGCAGTGCGGGTTCCAATCCATCCTCCCAGAGGTTCGCAGCTCCGTGTATCGTCATGCAAGGCTCATGACGCCTTGCTAACCTTGTGTGGTGCGTGCTGCTCTCGACAGGCCATCGCCATCGTCGTCGCTCCACGAGACAAGGACCGCAAGTGAGTGCTGGTTCCCGTGTGTGCTATCGACGCCTTGATTGATCGGATCAATGACTAACTCAGCCATGGCCTTTGGACCCTTGTGTCCCCTCTCCAGCGTCGGCGTGTTCCGCTTGACGGAGCCTGAAGGGCTGCAGCTGATCCAGAACTGCAACCTCTCTGGCTTCCACACGCACCCATCCCACGTCCAGATCTACTCGGACGCAATCGAGTGCCAGTGGAAGACCGAGATCACCACTCAGCTGGTGGACATGCGGTGAGCTGCGCGCATAGCGAGCGCTGCCAGCGACAAGCGATTTTGTGATGCGTGGACTCCAATTGAAGCAAGCTCGACCGTAAAAAGTAAGTACCCGTCAGCTCCACACCACGATCAACAAGACGTGCTCCCTTGTCCGAGTCCATCCACGCATGCATGCAGTTGATTACTAGCAGATCAATAAGGTGGGGGTGGTGAGCAGCCAGCGCCTAGTGCTCAATACCCCAGCCGTAGGTGGCGAACGACATGAGGCCGAGGCCAAAGTCGTCGAGCAGCTTCTCCGCCTCGGGCTTGCCATCCTCCATACCCGCGCCAGCGCCGACGATGAACGGGACGAAGTGGTCGGGCGTCGGGTGCGCCAGTCGCGCAGCGGGCGCGAGCTTCTGCCACGCGCAGATCTGCTCCTGGCGCTCCGTGATGCTCAGGCTGCTCTTGTCGGTCAGCGTCTCGTCCAGCCAGTCCTGGAACGCCATCGCCCAGTCCGCGACGCCGTTCGACGCGTCCCGAGGCGCGCGCAGGTTGTGCGTCGCCTGCCCCGAGCACATGATGAGCGTGTCCTCCTCGCGGAACGGCGCGAGCGCCTTGCCGAGCTCCAAGTGCGCCTTGTCGCTCAGGTTGAAGTTGATGGACATGGTGACGATGGGGATGTCGGCCTCCTGGCGGATGAGCAGCATCGGGACGAACGTGCCGTGGTCGAAGCCGCGGTCGACCAGTCGCGCGGGGATCTTGCTCGCCTCGAGGCGCTCCTGCACGCGCTTGGCGAACTCCGGGTCGCCTCTGGCCGGGTACTGCACGTCGTACGCCTCCTTGGGGAAGCCGTAGTAGTCGTAGATCATGCCGGGCCGGGCGGTCGACGAGATATCAAAGCCACGCGACTCGGAGTCAAAGTGCGCCGACACGTAGAGGATGCGCTTGGGCAGGCGGTCGCCCTTGGGGTACAGCTTGCTGAGGAGCGAGCGCAGCGCCTGCGCCGGCGGCGAGTTCTTGCCCATGCCGTACATGCTCTCCGAGAGCAGCCAGAGCGGGCCGGGGCCGTGCGAGACGGCGACGACGGGGTGGCGGAACGCGGAGGAGCTCATGGTGGAGAGGGTGGCGGGTGGAGATGTTGGGCTGCGGGAGAGTCTGCTGCTTGATTAGCTTGATCTCGACGCTGGAAATCGAGGAATGAGCTCGAGTAGGTAGTCGCTCGGTGCTTGTTCGTCGCTCGGTTGCGGTGTCACTACAGACGGTACTTTACCTGAGAGTAACGGAGATCACTTGGCCTGATGGCCAGAATGTCGCTACTGAAAGGTGGTGGCTGCCCTGATGCGGGACTCGTGTTTATGCTCGTCACAGCGCTCTGATTGGACACAAATAAAATGGCTACAAACCCTAGGATAGGGCAAAACGTACTTTTTATTTGCGATTACGTAGATTTTGTGCGACCAATCACGAAACATCAGCCAATCAGAGTCCTGGAAACCGTCGAATCGCCTCGTGACGATTACAATACATCATCTTAAAACAGTACTGGACGCGCATAACAATGATCCCCGTCCCAGACTGGTCCATCGGCCCCGTCGGTCTGGTCGCATTGCGGCGGCCGCATTGCGCGCTTGGAGGAGCGGCGGGCAGCATGACCAAAGGCGGCAGCTCACTCGCGCTTGTGCTCTCCGCGTACCTAGCGCTCTTCGCCGCCGCATCGACCGCCACCGAAGCAATGAGCGCGTTCCGCCACCCTGTCCTCGCGGTCTCGCATGGGCCCGGCCCCATGTGGCTGCTGAAGAGGGGCATCTACAACCGGGAGAGCGAGTCTGCGGACAACGTCGCCGGCATCTTCCCCCGCGTCTACTCGCCGGGCAGCCCTCTGCCGAAGCGCATCCTCATGATCTCTGCGCACTCGCAGTCCAAGGACCGCTCGGCGTTCGAGATCTCGGCCTCCAGCGCGCCCGAGATGATCTACGACTACTACGGGTTCCCGCGCGAGTCGTACTCGCTGCAATACCCCGCCAAGGGCGACCCAGAGTTCGCAGCCGAGCTGGGCGAGCAGCTTGCGTTCCACAACATCAGGGCCAAGCTGGTCGAGCGCGGCTACGACCACGGCGTGTTCGTGCCCATGATGCTGATCCGCCCGGAGGCCGACATCCCGATCGTCACGCTCTCCATCAACGACAACTTCGACGCCAAGACGCACTTGGCTTTGGGCAAGGCAATCGCTCCCTTCCGTGACCAAGACACGCTGATCGTTTGCTCGGGGCAAGCGACCCACAACATGCGCGCGGGCTTTGAGCCGTACGAACAGGTCGAGCCGTGGGCGAGCAGCTTCCAGAAGTGGATTGACGACACCTTCACGTCCCGTTCGAGCCTGTCGTTCGCCGACCGCCAGGCCGAGCTCGAGAACTGGCGCAAGGTCCCGACGGCGCGCCAGGCGCACCCGTCGCCGGACCACTTCACGCCGTTCATCGTGGCGGCGGGCGCTGGGATGGAGGAGGAGGCCCCCGGAGCCAAAAAGCTCTTCGGCGGCTGGGGTGGGCAGCTGTCGTTCGCGTCGTACGCGTTCGGCGTGGACGTGAATGAGAGCAACGGCGTCCGCGACGAGCTCTAAGCTGAGCTGCGTATGGGCTTCAATTTTGGTGGATTCGACGTCGGCTTGCCTATCGTATCCTTGGCTGCGGCGTGCTGCATGCGGACGCGTAGACGTTGGACCCGCCAAGGCCCGAGTGAATGACGAACATCCCATCAACACCTCGTGGGATCAAATTGGAGCGCTGTGATGTGGTTTTACAGAGTTAATGGCAATCTAAGAGTGAGGATACCCCGCGCCACGATCTGCGTACATTACCGTCTGCACCTCAATCGCTAGCATGAGTCGGCGAGGATCTCCTTCGTCCTTCCAAGGCGACAAGCTACGGCGAGCCGGCGAGAACGTAGAGTCCGCATCCGTCCTCGTCCAGGCAGCGGCTCAGAGGCTCGTCATCGCCCAGCAGTCTCCTGGACTCGGTGCTGATCAGCTGGATTTGTTCAGGTACAGTATCGCCCTCCCACCTATTAGGCAGCAGCTTGGTACAGATCCTCTTTTTGAGCGCTCGGACGTCGACGCAGCGCTCAATGTCGACCTGGACATCGATAAACTGCGACGCACAAGACCGAGAAGCGTGAAACGCGGCCGTTAAGGCGGAAGCGGGACACGGGAGAGGCTGGGAATTACCTCGGGGAACGAATCCGCCGCGATCTTGAGAGCCATCCGCTTTCGCTTGGCCGAGGACGAGGACGATCCAGCGCCATCTTGTGGGTCCTTTTCGTGCGAAAGGCTCGTCGCAGCCCGCACGCCGACGTCAATCTCGGTCTCGCCCAAAAGTGCGTCTTTCCCGAAGCGCTTGATGAGGTTCGTCCACTTATCCTGATCCATCACGAGCCGCTTAAGGGTGAGCTGCCTGTCTCTGTCGCCATGACATCAAGAGAAGGCGTACCTTCAAGTCCATATTCGTTCGGTGCGAGAGGAAGACCCCTTGGCCGTCCAGCAGGATCCGCTTCCACGAGCCAAGCCCGTGCTCTCGCACGCCATTGCGAAGAAAGTCCACCTCTTCCTGCGTCCACCTCACCGTCTGCCGTCGTCCACTATAGAGTATAGGTACATCCACAGCGTTAGCCCCTCCATCACAATGCCGTCAAGACTGCTACAGCATGAGCGCACCCTGGCTGTGCCCGACTGGGAGCTGGGTCCGCCCTACGAGCTGAAGAAGACTGACGCCCGCGCCTTTCAGTCCGACGTCGCGCTTGACGCTTCACTGGCGCATTTTCCACGCTCGACGCGTCGCTCTCGGTCTCCGTCGCTTCCTCCATGTTCCCGTCGCTGTCCGGGACAAAGGTCTCGTCCGCCGGGTCGTCCTCGCTGCTGCTGCTGCTGCTCTCGGCTTCTTCGCGCTCAGCAACCTCCCCAGCCGGCTCGCTTTCGCTGCTGCTGCCATCGGGCTCCGCTTCTTCTTCCGGCTCCTCCGTGAGCTCCTGCGTCGCCTCCTGGGCGTCGCTGGCGCCTTCTTCCCCTCCATTGTCGCTCTCCTCGCCGCCTTCTGCGACGCTGTCAGCGTCAAAGTCGAGCTGGCGATGGCGCGACGGTGCGGATCTCACGCCACCGCCACCGGTATGGCCCTGAGCGCCAGTCTTGCCGAGCGGATCGGCGACTCGCTGGAGCGACAGGCTTTTGCGCGAGGACTTCTCCTTTGCGGACGAGCTCGGCGAGCCGTTCGCTGATGGGCTCGGCGTACAGTGGCTGCCCATGCACAAAAGACATACACAGGGCACAAGAGCAGCGCCGCGATGAATTAGAGCGCGTACGCGAGGCGATAGAGATACGGGAAGAGCCCACGGACGCCGGCGACGCGTGCGGCTCGGCCATGATGGCGGTCAGTCGGCGTTTGAATGCTATAAAGTTCTTGCGAACTTATCATTTGTTTTCGAACCTAGAAACCAATCTCGAGTTGATAGTCCCGTAATTAACAAGATCACTACCGTAATTAGTCGTCGGTGAACTCATCCTGCGAGTACCGGTACTCGAGCTCGCCGTCGGCCCCAGCCTCCTCCTCCTCCTGCTCGTCACCACCGCCTTCGCCTCGCATCAACTCCCCCGCGGATACCGCGTCCGATTGAATGTCGCCTTCGTAGTCACCACCCTCGTACGGATCGTCGTTGTCTTCGTACTCGCTCCCATACTCGTCGCTGTCTCCGGCATCGTCCGGTGTGTCGCTCGGGTTCAAAGCTGCAGACCCAGTCGCAGGTGGGGCCTCCTCGACGTCAGTGTCCTGCACATATCCCTCGCAGTGATCTTCTTCAGGCTGATAGTCATCGTCGAACGCATCGTCTCGGTACTCTGGCTCGGCATCCACCGATGACGCATCCGCTGGTTGCAACGATGGTGTAGCGTCGTGCAAGTCTACTTCGGGAGCTGTCGCGTCGGACCTGGCTTCCATGCCGCCTTCAGCATGCACCACAGCTTGGAGAGTATCGGCGCGAACACACTGCTCCTCAGTGGTGTCGTTGAGATGGAGAGTCTGGCCTCTCGCATGGTCGAGGACCCCTTCCGCACAGTTGGCTTTGACGTCTCGACTTTGATCAGGCAAAGAGGCATCTGAAGAGTGATTCAAGCTGCTGTTGATGCCGTTCACATCGCCGGCTCTGCATGAAGAGGCGGAATAAGCGAGTAGTGGCTCTGCTTCGTCGATCTCTGCTTGGCTGCCGCATGTTGAGCCAGCGAGAGCGCCTGACGCGGTGCCTTGACCTGTCTCGGAGCAAACAGCTGCATCTGATTGACGACAGGCCATGACGCCCGCGTCATCTGTGCTGGAGCTGTTTTCTGCATCCGAGAGGAGCAGTTTGCCTTGGATCTTGGCATCTTCGGCTTGGATGTGGCGAGAGGCAGCCTGAGCTGGGTTCTCGCTTGATTGTAGCGTGTCGTCTACCTCCGTGAACCTCGGCGTCGGCGTGGATTCCACGTGGTCCGTGGCCTCCTTGCGCTCGATCCCAGGCGGCAGTGCTCCGGCTAAATCCTTGAGATTTATCGCACCTTGGTCGCGGGGTGTATCAGCGTCGTTGCTGTTGCTCTCCTCGCCACCCGCTTCACTTTTGACGTGACTCGTTCGGCGGCTCCTTCGTCGAGAAAAAATGAAGCGAACATCCACGAGCTCGTCGTCGTTTAGGTCGACAGTCGAGTAGCTAGACGCCTCGTTCCCAGTGGACGAATCACTGCTAGCTTGGTCAGCACCCATGTCCTTGGTCGGGTGCAGACGCTTCTGCTGACGAAGGTGCAGAATGCGACGGTGGTTCGCAGCGCTGAAGCACAGAGGCTGAGTGTCCGGGTCGCGCAGCGGTTCATCACCCAGCGTACGGCTCCTTGATCGACGCTGCCGCGCAGACAGAGCTCCGGAACTGTCGACTGTGCTGGTGTTACACCGGTCAGTCTTGACAATGTTACTCTGGCACTCGTCAGGCTCCTTTACCATGGTCGAAGGCTCGTGGTGCGGCAGCTTAAGCGGTCGGACGCGGACGATCGTCGTGTGAGGCATCGCTTGCGCCTTGCTTAGCTCGGTCTGGAGCAGCGACCGCCGCCGCTCCTGGCTCTTGAGGAACTCTTGGTTCCACTTGTCGTCTCGTTCCCAGTCCTTGCTCTTTAGCGTCGGCTTGGTGCTGCGGAGCCTCTTCGCGAGCGCCTGGTTCTCTTGCCAAATCTTGAGCTGCGCCTGCTTCTGCTTGTATTCCACGCCCGGGCGAAGCTTGCCGCTGTTGAGTGTCGGTGGGCAGTCGTATGTCGAGTCGCCTAGGACATTAGGCGCCTTGGAGCGCGCTGGGCCTGGCAACCGAGCTTTGTCCAGCGTTCTCTTGACGTCGTGCATCATCTCACGTCGACCATTGCCTGATATGAACTCATTGACAGCGGGATACTTGTACGGCGTGCCGAGATGGTAGCGGCGGGATTGGAGCTGGCGGCGTGGCGTCTCTGCGTCTCCCTGCTGCTCTGTCGGCATGCAGGATCTCGTCGGATCAGCCTGATTGTCAGCACTATCGCCCGCACGTCGCCCAGAGAGCGGACTGGCGCTCGGAACACCGTCAGAGCCTTCCATGCTTGCTGGAAGTGGGTCCGCGACCGCTTGCCTGGTCTTCACGGGGCTTGTCACGCATCGTTTCGCGCTGCGCGTGTGCTGGAACTTTGGCAGCTGCGTCGACTTGGGCGAGCCCGTGTCGACACAGCTGTGGGCGTTGGAGATTCGCGCCAAGTGACCCGCGAGGTTCTTCGCCACCTCCCTCGTCCATGTTGTGGCGCTGCCGTACGGCTCCGCGCGCCGAGCGCGATCCATGACCCCAAGCCAGAGGTTGATGGAGCACTGATTGGTTGAGTCTCCACGTCTGCACCAGCTCGAAATGCGCTTGGAATCCAATGGGGTCGAAGCGAGTATTATTAGCCCCCAAAGCACCCGCGTCAGCTAAATTTACGTGCCAACACGCCCAGTCCATTGCAGCACGGGATGGATGGAGCTGTCTCGCTTGCTACCTGCGATGCAAACACATGGGTTGGGCGCCAGACAGCATGGATCTGGAGAGTAACGTGCGCGAGTATTAGCGTACGACCGTATCGGAGTAGGCTACTTCGCAAGCAAAACAGGAATTCTAGGCGCAGCGCATCCGGCAGACACTATAGTAGTGCTGCGTCTACTTCAGTCGTTGCGCCAGATCACGTCAACCTCGTCCGTGCGGAACCTGAGGGGAGAAGATACACGCGAATCCATGAGCCGGCAGCAAGATAGGGTGGAGGTCATGGACACGCACCGTTGCGAGCACGTCGCGTCCTCCAGCTCCGTAATGTCGCCGTGCTGGAACTGCAACACGCCTGCCTGGGCGATCATCGCGCCGTTGTCGATGCAGTAGCGATGATCCATCGCGCACACGCGACCGCCGCGCTCCTTGGCCATGATCTCCATCATCTCCTGGAGGCGCAGGTTGCCTAGTGAATCAGACGCAGTCGCTTGGATTAGCACCTCGACCGATCTCATTGGCAGTGGCAAGGGATACGCACATCCGACGCCGCCAACAATCAAAACCTCCGACTGGCCACAGTGCGCCATCGCCCGCTCGGTGATCTCGACCTGGCCAGTGACGGAGAAGGAGTTAGCTATCCAAGAGTCTGCGTGAGTTGACCGACCAGATATGTAACGGTACCAGCATGGAGAAGATGGTTTCCTGCAGCGAAAAGCACAGATCGGCCTTGGTGCACTCGCCCGACTCGATCTTCTCCCTGTTGACGCAGCAGCATAGCGGTTAGTGCGGGTAAATGTCCGGCACGAAGAGAGAGAGAGAGAGAGGCGTGACATACTTAGCCTCCTTCTCAATGAACGTCGAGATGCCCGAGAACGACACGTCCATCCCCTTGACCGTGTACGGTAGCTCAATGAACTTCTTGCCCCTATAGGACGGCACAAACACGCAGTTAGTGCTGGCAGCAGCAGCAAACTCCTAGCTTGAGGGCGGACGTACTCCCGGGCGAGCACTTCGATGTTGTATCCGGGGCTCGGATCGTTCGACAGCTCGAGGACGCGCGCGAACCGGTCCAAGCAGTTGCCGACCGCGATGTCGATCGTCTCGCCAAAGATGCGGTAGCTGCGCGGAGGGTAGCGGCTGTCAGGAACGCGTCACCACCTCCAAAAGAGCCTGCAGGGCTTGTAGATTATGTAGGACGTAGAACGTAGGACGTAGAACGTAGGACGTAGAACGTAGGACGTAGAACGTAGGACGTAGAACGTAGGACGTAGGACGCACGCACCACTGCATCGCGTAGGCGATCACCTGCGTGTTGCCGCCGCTCACGTACAGCACGACCGGGTCCGACGACTTGGTCACGGTGCGGCCCATCTCAATGTCTGGCAGCATGGAAATAAGCGGTCAGCCCACACGCACGCGTACTATTGGGCAAAGTCACCGCCGCAGACGCACGGCCGACGCAGTGGTTGACGCCGACGAGCGGCTTCTTCCAGAGCAGCGAGAGCATGCGCGCGCAGACGGCGGCCGAGGTGAGCGGGCCGCCCATGCCCGGGCCCTTGGTGTAGCATATGCAGTCCAGCTGGCCGGGCTGGATCGCGGCCTCGAGCAGCGCCGCGCGCACGACGCCGACCACGTGGTTCTGGTGGTGCCACGCCGTCTCGCGCGGCAGGAACCCCTGGCCCGGCGGCGTGATGTACGTCTTGCGCGGGTTGGACAGGATCTCCGTCTCGCCGTCCGCGCGAAAGCGGATCACTCCCACGCCCAGCTTGTTCGCGCTGCCCTCGATGCCCAGCGCCAGCACGTCGCCGTCCTTGCGCAGCGGCCGCGCCGCCATCATGGCCTCCACCATCATCAATCACTAGTGGTCGGCTCGGCTTGACTTGCGGTCGGGTCCGTCTGTGCGTGGCCAAGCAAATGTCTAGGAAGAGCTTGAAAACAGAATACTGCTCTGCAATTGGTCGAAAAGAAGACCTAGAAGAAGACTCATCTAGACTTGAAATGGGAGCACGAAGAGCTCCTCGTCATGATTAGCATGATGGACGGACGCCACGTCACATGGTTCCTGGGTGATGGCGCGTGCTCTTCGATGACCCTGGCGAGCCATCGCCTGGCAATTGCGCGTCATTGCGGAACGAGGAACGGGTGGTTGCTCTCATGCGCGGGCTCGCTCTCATGCATTGACTGACAGGTTGATTCGCGATGCGAATGGAAGAAAAGATCGCGCGACCTTTGGCGTGGACTGGCAGCAAGTCTCGCTTCTCGACTGTCGGTTTCTCCCTTTCACATTGAGTTGCGCGGCGATCCAGACGCTCCGGACGCCCTAGTCGTTAGCTACACTACTAAGTCAGTCCTCTGCGACCGACGGGATGCGGCTCCACGTGCGCGCGGCGCTGTGTGTGGCGGCGGCGGCCTGCTTGTTCCGAGGCGCGGCGGCCGAGTTCAACGACTGCCTCGGGCTCGAGATGAGCGACATGCACAGCCTGCCCGTGTGCGCGCCCGTCTACTCGGCGTGCCAGGTGGGCGTGGCCAAGCTCTCCAACCAGCTCGGGCTGCCCGCGAGCAAGGCGCTGCACCCCGTGAGCGTCGTCTCGGCCAGCGAGTCCAAGACGCCCGATGACAACAGCACGCTCTACGCGCTGCTGGTGCAGGTGGCGCCCAAGGCCGCGCCGTGCCCGTCCGACTCGCTGAAGACCCTCGGGTGCGGCTCTGGAGCTAGTGGCGCCCCTACCATGGCCGCATGCTGATTGATCTGCTGCGGGCGTCGTGCAGGTGCGGCGGCTTCAACATGACGCAGGTCGAGTTCTATAGCATCCTGCTGTCAGAGGATCCGTCGTCGACGTGGAGTCTCGACGGGTACAAGCGGCACAACTTGACAGGTGCACAAGGATCCCCCGTGGGGGTGCGTTGGGCTCGGATACCGGTAGGTCGCTCACTTGTGCTCTGCCCCTTCATTGCACCGCAGACGACGAGCGCGCGCAGATTGTGGACAAGTTCAACGCCGGCGAGTACTTTGGGAGCAGCCTGGCGATCGGCATCTTCGGTCCGGACGACCTCCCGGGCGCGTCCGAGAGCGACTCGACCGGCTCCGAGACGAGGGACTTCTCGCGCTCGCCGATCCTCGTGTTCGCGCTGCTTGGGGGCGTGGTGCTGTCCATCGGGCTCCTCTTCCACCAACAGCGCCTGAAGAACGGCTACACGCCCATCGTCAAGACGGTCGGAGGTGGGGCGGCGGGTAAGCAGCTCGGTGGGTCCAACCGGTCGGCGCTGCAGACCTCCAGCAGCTCGTCGTCGCTCAAAGGAGAGGTCAAGGCGCTCAAGACCGAGCCGACCGAGCGCTTCGCGGTCTGAGCCGCAGGTGCCGACGATATGGATGCATTGACGAGCGTGAGAGAGAGAGGAAGAGACGAAGAGAATCCGTACAAGTTGAGGAAAGCGCTCTGCCCGTGCATTGGCCAGAAGCATAAAGCGTGTTCACCGAGTCGTGGGGAAAGACAGAAGCGGATACGTCTTCGCTGCACCGGTGAATACGCTAGAGTCTGCTCGCTGTGAAGCGGCCGGGCCGAGTCGGTCGACCGGATGCGCCGTGTCGGCGATACTTACTACTTCTTGAAGATGCCAAAGTAAATTAGCAGGAGGATGGCGACAATGATGAAGCCCGCCGCGAGCGTGAGCGCCGTGCGCTGCCGCTTGTCGCGCGCCGTCATGCGGCTCACGATGTTGCCGCCACGCCGAGCCATGTCGTTGACGCCCTTGACCTTGGCGTGCGTCGCTTGGATCTTCTCGCGGTTGCGGCCCAGCTCGTCCGTGATGGCCAGCGCTGGCTCGGCGAAGCGAGACACCAAGTCAGCGGCAGGGAATAACGCCGACACTCCATGCTAAAAGACCAGCGCCTCAACTCACCAACTTCCTCCGTCTCAGCGACCGTTCTCCGCGCCGCATCGATCTTGTCTGTTGTGCCTTTCATCCTGTTCGAGTGTGTGTGGGGGGGGGGAGACACGACATGAGACGTTAGTGCCAGCCATATACACTCCTTCCTTCAGGACGAGCGCTTACTTCTCGGTCGCGGCCTTCATGCGGTTGCGCTGGTCCGTAGATGACATCTACACGAAGGTAGCGAGAGCGACAGGGTCAGTTTCCGGTGAGAAACAGAGCCACACAGACGTGGTGGTCGACAAGGAACGTGCGTACCGCGATGGCGTCGCGGTCACCGAAGAGCCCCTCTCGCTCCTCCTTTTCGCGGATCTTCTTATGGTCCTCTGTCAGCGCGGCCAGGCTCTTCTTGTACTGGTCCACCTTCTTACTCAGCTCCCGCCGCGTCGCCGCGTCCAGACTGCGCACCTCCAGCTCCATCTGCTGGATCTGGAGCCCAGCAGTCGTCAGTCCTCCTTCCTCCATCCCATCGACTAGAGCGCGCGATACGATCGGCCCACGCACCAGTTGCTGCGCCTGGGTGATCAGCCCGCCGACATGGACGATGCTCGTCTTCTTCTTGTCTGCCATGCATCAGAGACATCGCATGTTACGGTACCCCACTCACCCTCGAAGAAGGAGCCCCAAAGGGGTCGGCGCTGTGTTACCTTGCTGGTCCTCGTACGTGGCGATCTCGCTGATCTTCTTGGAGATGTCGCTCGTCAACGCGCGGTACTCCTCGTCATAGCCGTCAAAGATGGTCGTCATGGCTGCTGCGCTGGTAGGGTGGGGCGGCACTGGAACGGAGTGCGCTGCTTGCCTTTCGGCTTGTGCGACCGACTTCTTCCTCGACACGCTCAAAATAGCGACTGTACCCTGGGTACCCTGGCATAGCCCTGGATTTTTCGATAAAACCTTTATAATATAAAAATTGGTCTTGATTATAAAACTCACCTTACATTTACATTCCATGTAACAAGGTGGTTACGGTTAGGTAACCCACGTACCCCCTAGCTGTAGCGGCGCCACGTCGCCATCGAGTCGACGGCGGCGATCATGGATTGCACTTTCGCTTTTGGAGCTCAAGATGCGCGCCGGTCTCCTGTCGCTGCTGCTGCTGGCGCTGCTGGCGCTCTCGGTGCTCCACGCACCGCGCGTGTCGGCGGAGGAGGTCGTCCCCAATGCCGACGACGGCGAGCTGCTGATCGAAGAAGAGGTGGACGCGTCGGGCGGGAAGCCGCTGGGGACGGAGGAGGAGGAGGCGCCGCGGATGGACCCGCGGCTGACGATCGAGGCTTTCGACCACATCGTCGCCAAGATGACTGCCAAGTGCCGCAAGCAGATCGAGGATAACCCGACGGACCCGACGCAGGTGTCGGAGCGCTGCCGCTCGGAGGTGGGCCGCAAGATCCAGCGCTACCTGGCGCGTCTGGACCGCTTGGAGCAGAAGCCGCCGAGCGGCAAGGGCGAGGAGGAGCCGCAGCAGAAGCCCAAGAAGCCGCGCAAGAAGAAGATGAGCAAGAAGCAGGCCCGCGCCGCGCGCGAGGCGGCGGAGGCCCTCAAGAAGGAGGAGGCGTACCAGCAGACGCTACAGGTCATCGTCGGCTTCGTGGCCACGGTCATCGCTGTCGTCGTCGGCGCCACGTGCTTCATCAACCGCAAGCTCAAGGCCGCCGGTATGTACTACCCGGCCGACCCGGACGCCAAGGCGAGCTGCTGCAACTAGTGTGCGTACGTTGAAAGGTTGGTGGAGTGCATGCGCGTCTGCAATGTACTTGCTTCGAACAGAGCTGTTGTTGACTTGGCTTGAGGCACCCGCAGCAGATGATGTGTCGATGGGGTTTATTCATAGGTAGAAAGATGGACAGGGGAGTGCTGCTACGCCAATCACCCTGCTACGCTATCGTTCCCTAGAGCGCTAGACTGAGCAGTAACTTACACCACGCCGATGAGTGGCGAGTCCTCATGCTTGCCCACGCCGTTTACCATGCCGCTCACGCGCTTCGAGTCCGCGTGCTCCGTGTGCTTGTCGGACAGCACGATGATGCCTCCGACGGTCGTGACGATGCTCACGGGGTACAGGACTGACTGCCACCACGTGTTCATGCCCGTGTTCTCGTGGAAGAAGATCACCCCCGAGATGGACCCGATGACGATCAGACACGCCTGGTAGATCGCCACGAGGTAGAGCGCGTCGTACTCCCGCAAGCCGGCGTCCAGGATGTAGATGCCGCCGCCCGCGGACGACAGCGCGGCCACGAAGATGAGGTACGTCTCTGGCTGGGCCCACACCGCGCCGCCCTCTCCAAGCAGCTCCACCGACGCCTGGGTGGATTCAGATCGACCAGCGAGCCAGCAGTGAACCAAGTCAGATTTGGCGCCGGTCGGGTATGAAACGGACTGATGCCGCGCCGCACCTTGAGGAAGTAGAGGTTGCCGCCAACGAGACCCGACAACGCGCCAAAGGCGAAGCGGCGCCACCCGCTCTTCTTGTCATAGTTGCAGATCATCCACACGAGCTGCAGGTAGTAGAGAAGACGCGCTCGGTTAGTGGACGCGCTGTCTCGTGCAGGTCGGTCAATGAACCCTACGGTACTTACGACGCCCGCGGTCACGATGGCGCACGCGGCATACGCGATAAATATGTTGCTCGTGAAGAGCGCAAAGATGTCGGCGCTGCTGTGCTTGGGCGTGTCATGGCTGCCCGAGACGCCGACCATGACGCAGCCCATGAGGATGACGGCCGAGCCGCGGATGTCGTGGATGGACACCTCCTCCTGGAGGATGTAGGGCGCCAGCACGATGTTCCACACGACGCTGAAGCCCGCCATGGGGGCTAGGATGGACTACAGTAGCGCGTTCGTCGACAGTTAGATCGTGCTCACCCGTCCAGTCCGTTGAGCACGCAGCACAAGCACACCGCATACCTGGGCGGCGTACGCGTAGCTCATGGCGTCGAAGACAGGGTTGAGCAGGAAGACGCAGAGCGTGGCCGCGAGCTGCACCGAGTAGGCTTGCGCCGACGTGTGCGCCAGCTTGAGCAGCACCTTGCCGAGCGTGCCGAACAGCGTCGCCGCCAGCGACAACGACACGCCGATCACCCACAAACCGGAGGCCATCGTGGGCTACGCGAGGCGGGGCGAGAGAGCTGGCCGGAGAGAAGAAGGAGCTTGAGTGCCGCCGCAGGAAGCGCAACCGTCGGCGGGGGCTGGGATACGCGCGGTTACGCCCGCAGGTCGAGCGCACGTGCGCTAATAATGCGACGGCGGTCGGAGCCGGCTATTCTCGCTGTCGTGGTGCACGCGTGGACGTAGCAGCAGCGGTGGGAGCAGCGCAACTGTATAAATAGTGTGGGTCCCCGCGCTTATGTGATGCATCTCAACGGACGACAACGCGCTGTGAGCTTCTGCCGCGTCACCCTTCTTGGGCCAAAAACTGTTAAACAGAATATTGGAGGCCATAGTGAAAGCGAGATGTGCGGTCCGTTACGCGCGACGGGGAGAGAGGTTACGAATGACAACAAGTCAGAGCATTTGCCATCGTACTTTGCAAGTTAGCGACGGTACCGGTAAGACACTTTCGGTGCTGGGTACGCTTACAGCTTCTGGCGGAGGTGTCCGATGATGGCGTCGACGTCGTCCGCGTGCTCCTTGATCAGCTCGCAGCCCTCGCGCTCGATGACCTCGCCCTTGTCGTTGAAGAAGATGATCGTCGGCACGTACTTGACGCCAAAGTCCTCGCGCAGCTTCAGGTAGCGCTCGCGCTTGACGTACGGCAGCGCGAGCCACGGCATCTCGCCGTAGTACTCGTCGAA
>JAADXZ010000096.1:0-45143 GCA_023338055.1 Phytopythium mirpurense
CACCATGGCCAAGATCGCTATCGTCTACTACTCGTGCTACAACCACATCGCCACGATGGCCGAGTCCATCAAGGAGGGCGTCGAGTCGGTCGAGGGCGTCACCGCCACCATCTACCAGGTCCCGGAGACGCTCCCGGAGGAGCTGCTGACGGCCATCCACGCGGCGCCCAAGAAGGACTACCCGATCGCCACGGTGGACACGCTCAAGGAGGCGGACGGCATCCTGTTCGGCTTCCCGACGCGCTTCGGCTCGCTCCCGTCGCAGATGAAGGCCTTCTTCGACGGCTGCGGCGGTCTCTGGGCGACTGGCGCTCTGATCGGCAAGACGGCCGGCATCTTCTTCAGCACGGGCACGCAGGGCGGCGGCCAGGAGACGACGGCGTTCACGGCGCTGCCGTTCATTGCGCACCAGGGCATGACCTTCGTGCCGCTCGGCTACCGCTCTCCCCTCCTCTTCAACATGGAGGAGGTCCACGGCGGCTCTGCGTGGGGCGCGGGCTGCCTCGCTGGCAGCGACGGCTCGCGCCAGCCGTCCAAGCTCGAGCTGGGCGTGGCCAAGGTCCAGGGCGAGTCCTTCGCGACGGTCACCAAGAAGCTCTCGATTTAGATTGTTTGTTGCTGTGCCTCGGTTGTCAGTGATAGAGATGGTCTCTTTGACGCCGACTGCATCGCCAGCGTTAAGGCGAAACTGCAAAGAACAAGGCTGATGTATGGATTCTGACGCAGCGGTTCGCGCTGAAACGATGGGTCAAACTTGCCAAGCATTCAGTGTCAGCTCGCGGTTCCAAAAATAGATTAAGCTTTGTTGGGCGTGCCAGTGGGTTCTCCCTCGCCTCACCTCACCCCACCTCCCCTCACCTCCCATGCGCCTCGACTCTTGGCAGCAGCATGCGCAGTCGCTGCTCGTCAGCGGCGGGACCCGGGAGCGGATCGACGCCTACGCGCTCCTCATCGATGCGTGCACCGAGTCCAAGCACGCGCAGCGCCTCGTCGGCGCGCTGCTCCGCGACGCGTCAGCGCCGCTTCTCGAGCGGGTGGTGCGAGACGTGCGCTCGCCAGACCGCACGCTGAGGGTGGCGGCCGCGCGCGTGCTGTGCCGCGTCGCGTACGAGAGCCCGCAGGAGCAGGACGCCATCCGGGCGTGCCAACAAGAGCCCGCCGACGACGCCGACAGCTCGGACAGGTGGCACGGCGTCACGGTGGGCTGGCTGCACGTGTTCGCGGTGCCTGAGGCCCTCCACCGCCGCTTTCGACGAGCTCGAGCTCGAGCGCCGAGCGACGGCCTCGCCGCGTTCGCTCGCCGCCTCGTGGCCGCCAACTACGCGTCCGTCTACCGCTTGGTGTCGACCTACTACTCGGCTCAGTGCGCGTCGTTCTTGCCATTGTGCTGGCGGATCCCGGTCCACAAGTGCGAAAGCGAGGAGCGCGAGCTGGAAGGAGCCGACGCCTTGGCGGCGTTCGACGTCCCCGACCCGAGTGAGAATCTCCTCGCGTTCTTCCTCGTACCGCGGCGGACCCAGTTCCCAGAGTCGGATGCTGCGCTGGCCGACGAGATGCTGCGATCGCTGACGACGCCGGACGAATTGGACAAGCTAATGAGAGCGCGTCTGCTCTTTGACCAGCCGGAGGCCCAGCGCTGTGACGCGATCCGTTCGAGAAGATCGGAGCTCTCCTGGCTCGTGGGCGAAGACACCGGAGAACCAGCCGCAGAAGCGAAGACATGGCCGTCATGGAGCCACATGCTCGCAGACTGCTGCGGGCGACTGAATGAGGCCTACTTGTCGGACCAGTATGGAGCTGAGACGCTGGCGCTGCTCCGGGCGACCTTTGACTCGGTGGCAATCAACTGGCCATTACCCGCTCATGAGCCGAGCGGCGGAAGAGTAGAACCCGCCTTCGCGTGGGAACCAGTGCTGATCGGCGCCATTCGGGCCCATCCAAGGCTCTCCTCTGCTTTGAAGTGTCAGTTCGCACATCTGGAGCCACCTCAGGAAGCCGAGGCCGTTGGCTCTGCTACTTGTGCCTGGTGTCATCTCCCACGCGAGTTCGACCGCGCTGTCCCCACCCCAGCGGCCACCCCGACTGGCGCAGGGGTGTCATCAGTGATCGCATCATACGACCAGTCATGGCGACACATCGTGAACGTGTCGGTGGCGCACATTTCCCCCGTCACGTGGCGGCTTTTCCTCGCGAGGTGGCGCCAGATCGGCGTCGAACACCCGCTGCAAGACGAGAGTGGGCCGGCGGAATCCCGTACGTCGGTGAGCGGCGTGTGCTCCATTGCGAGCATCCGCAAAAGCATACAGACCTCCAACCCGAGCAGCTATCGCGACCTGGAGCAGTTGCGCGACCAGCTGCCAGGCATCTTCCGGTCCCAGTACTCGTCCAATATCAGTGCCGGCGACGCCGACGCCGACGAAGGTGCGGTCTGTACCGACGACCGACGGATGGAACCAGTGAGGGAGGGAGGTTTCTGCTGCTGCGAGATGTCTCGGTTGGAGGTGGGGTGCAGCGACCAAGGGGGCCCCGCCGACTCCATCGGACGCGATCTTGACACATCAAGACTCGTCAGCGCTTCCATCTCGCGCAGGATCAAGGAGGCGTCGAGAGCGGAGCTGGATGCGATATCTAGGCGAAGAATGGAGCGGCGCTGCACCGCTCAAGCCGAGCGATTGGCCACCAATGCCGCAAAGCAGCAGATCATGACTGCGCAAGAAACGCAGCGGAGGCGCGTGGCTATCAACGCCAAGCACGGACAGGTGGACGCAAACCGTGAGTCGCTGGAACTCCAGCGAGAGACAAACCGCCAACTGAAGGCTCAGCGCCAGAGCGAGCGGTGCCAGAAGGCATTGTGGCGGCGTGGACAGCAGCAGCAGATAGACAACACGCGGCGGCAGGAGTTGCGAGACCGTCTGCAGCGCGAGGCTGAGCGCACCCCGGCACGCCTGATAGCGACTGTAGCTGCTCCTGTGACTCCCCACCGACCGCCATCACAACCGCAACGGCCTCACTCTGCTCGCGATCGACCCGCCGCCGCTCCTGCCTTGATATCGCCAGAGCTGGTCCGTGAGCGAGCCCGCACGTACGGAGACGCTGTTCGAAAGGCACGCGTCACACACACGAGCCGAGCCGACCGAGAGGACCCGGATCCTCCGCGAGGAAACAGCGCCGCGACGCCTATGTCTCCGCTCATGCGGCGGTTCTCAACGTATCGGCTCTCGAGCTTCCGGAAGAAGTTGGCGAGTGACGACGCCCCTCCAACGCGCCGCCGCGTCTCACTCACTCAATGTATGAACGCATCGAGCCCGAATGCCGAAGACCTCGGCGGCATCAAGCAGCACCGCCCAAGTAGCGACAGTGACGCTTTAGACTCCAATCTCTTAGGTGAATTCGGCGTGAGCTCTGTCGCGCCACCGGTAGAGAACGCGTGTGCGACGCTCGTAATGCGTCAGGCGGTTCAACAAGTGGCCAAGCGCGTCTCCATCCCGCCTGTCCCGCCGCCGCGCGTGGAGGAACCGCCCGTGCCGCCGTTCGTGGTGCTCGCGCAGTACGAGGCGCTGGAGGATACCGACAAGCACAAGTTCCGCGCGCGCTTCAACCTCCAGCGCGTACGTCACCAGCTCTCGTTCGAGCTGCTGCGGCAGTTCACACGCCTCGCGCGCCGCGATTACGCGTGGCGCGCATTCCACGAGCGGGCGTCACCACACACGGGCGGCATCCGGCATGCCGACTTTGTGGACATTGCGCAGGCGCTGCTGGGCGTTCCACAGTCGGTCAAGCAGCTCCTGCTGGTCGCGCGAAAGCTGGACGATCACAAGATCGGTTGGATCGAGTGGAAGACCTTCTACACTTGGTGGTGCCTTCAATTCGACCCCAATGGGGCCGATTACGGCGGCGACGATGACAACGAAGAGGTAGCACCGCGGTGATCTTTCCGCTGCCGAGGTGGCTTTCGACGTCGTCAATCACCTCCGCAACCTTCTTCGCCGTGTGGTTCACCGTATACTGCGCTGCTCCGAGTTTATACGACGTCCAGAGCATGGGCTTGGTCACGAGCGACACAAGCAGGTACTTGATGTACTTCACGGTGCTCTCGCCGCTGCGGTTGCGCCGGGTGTCGCTCACCAACTTGAGAAAGGGCGATCAACACAGCTCGTTGACCACGAGCTCCATCCCCTCGTCGTAGATAGTCTTCATCGGCTTGTCGGCGACTTGCTCACGAGCTGGGAACACAAACGCTGGGCACAGCTACTGGATGAAGAGTCGAAAACGATAGTTCTCGGCGATTCCGCACGCGGTGCTGGCCGAGAAGATGAATCCCGCCAGCGCAACTTGCAGATTTTGCGTGGCCGGTCCTGGCAGCGTATCAGACCATCGGTGCGCCCAGCAGATACACGGGCAAGCACTCGCGCACCGTCGACACGGCGCTGTCGCTAGTGTAGCTCGAAGAGTGCCGCCGCTTCCTTGGTCTGAGCGTCTCGGTCGCGCCGTCGGAGTCAGCTCGGGAACACACAGCAAGATACTTAAGCTCATCATCCGCGGAGATCGCAGCACACTTGATGATGTGTGGCTAGAGATCTCGTGCTTGCTGCGCGCTCCTGGTAAGCTGGTAGGACGCATTGGACATCGCGTCGGCCTTGGCCTTCCCCGGCGCTCGAGAGAATTTGCGGGAGAGCTCACAGACGTCTGGCGGCCGTCGACTGACCATAACGCAGCACAGGAGAGCGCTTGGGCGTCGCTTGGGTGCTGCGCGGGAAAGAGCGAAAGTGCGGGGCCAATCGGCCAAGCCGCGTGCAGCAGAGTGTTGGTCCCACTGGTTGCCTTCAACCCCCTTCAAAACTGATTGCAGAGTGTGTGTTCAACATCGGAGTGATTGTGTCCGATGCATGTTACTGTATCGTGAACGCGGGCAGCAGTACTCAACACCCTCAGTTTGTGCTTGCGCAGCAACGTTGCACGTCATTCCTTTAAAATCTCCATGACAATGTGTCGTCGTCTACCATTCGACGTGTCACCCCGCCGCCAAGCTCGCGGAAGCCATCGAGACTATTTGGCTCGAGCTCGTCGACAACACGGAAGGCTTTTCTCTGCGTGTGCTTTCAGTTTGGCGGCCAGTGGAGTCGACGGCGTTCTCGACACTCTCATCCATCGCTCATAGCGACGTGGCCCTCGTGACGCTTGACTTTCGATCACTAGATGCGATCCACGGCGGCTCGTCATGGGGCGCCGACAACTCGCCCCACCAGCCCTGAAGGCTCGACCTAGACAGTGCCAAGGCTCAGGGCGAGTCGGTCACGCAGATCATCACAAAACTCACGGCCTGTAGTTACCATGTGGGATATATCCTGACGGTGTTATGCTAGTGTCCTGCTTTTGGTATGGGTGCTCATCCTTTTGGGCAGCAACTAAAAGTTCATTTTTCAACTTTCGTTCAAGTTGAAGCAGCCCACCGAGGTTTGTTTTACAGCCAATGAGACACGGTTTTATAAATTTATGCCCAATCATATGCCTCGTTCAAGTGCTCAATGCTTATCGAAAGGACACGGCGCGACGCATTGGCGTCCCATTCGGACGACTGAGGGCCAAAGGGGAACGGCATGGGCGCCTTTTCTCCGTCGCGTGAGGAGATATCTGCGCTCGGGCGCGGCGATGGCGACTGGGAGAACATCCAGGTGCAGCGAGCGGTTTCCTACGCCGTCCAGCTGGGCGCTCGACGTTCCTCACCCAGTGCGTTGCGCGGTCCGCAGGAGGTGCTCCGGGGCGCCTTCCACCGCTTGTTCGTCGCGGTGGCGGCGAATGGCGCGCGTATCGTGGTCCGTATTGATAATACCCGGAAGATTATTGGCGTAGTGGTGGTGTGGAGGGCTGAAGGCCGGTCACTGGTGTCTCCCGGGCAGGAGCTGGAGCAGGAGCTGGCGGCCAAGGCGCGCGAGTCGGCGAGGCACAAGCAGCACGTGGAGGCGGTCGCGCGCACGCTCAACGTCGTCAGCGAGGAGCTGCGGAGGTCGGAAAGCGTGCACGGCGTGGAGAAAGCCCACGAGTGCTCATGGAGTAGGTCTTGCGGGTGCCAGAGAGAAGGAGGAGATGCAGGAGCGGCACTGCGCGACGGAACGCCAGGGAGACGCGCTTCGGGGACGCGTGGACACGCTCGAGCTGCTACTGGCGAGATTGTGCGAGGCTGGCAGTATCGACAGCGTGGCAGCTTCCGTCGCCAAGGCCGAGCACCGACTCGGACTGCTCGAAGACGAGCTCGGACACGTGCGCTGGCCGAGGGGTCGCGCGAATACCCAATCAACTACTTGATCGTCACTGACGACTCGATTCTGCTTTGGATCGTGTGCATCAACAGGTCATCGAGGCGGTCGAGCACAAGGCGGACATGGAGGAGGTCGAGAGCAGGCTAGTCGCGCAGAAGCGAGCCTTGGTGGAGGCGCTGAGAAAGCGGGTACGCTGGTCCTGCAACGCCACACGTCGCCATTGAGCCAACAGGCCCAACCTCGTGTTACCATGCAGTGCAAGACCGTGGAGATGGAGCGGGGGTTGGTGGTGCTGCGGCGACAGATCGAGGCGCAATTGCGCGACAGCTCGCAGGATCTGATGGCTTCGGTGGCGCGGACACGGCAAGAGCTCGCGGCTTCTGAGGTCGCGGCGCTAGCGGACATGGCGGCATCGGTCGACTCGAAGCTGGAGCGCGTCCGGTTAGAAGTGGAGGGCGGTGTGGACTCGCGAGTGGCTACACTCGACGATCGCCTTTCGGCTGTCCACAGTGAAGCCACTGCGGCCACAGCTGCTGCTGCTACTATCGCGGAGGCTGCAGCCGCTACTGCAAGAGAAGCGCACGAGTGTGCTGCCGTGACGAGCTCGGCAGTTAATGGCGCCATTGAGCAACTTCGCCAGCGAGTCGACGAACAAGTGAGGAGGATCGGTGTGGCTCTTTGGCTCTTTATGCTGCTGAATCACTTGGTAACGCGCGTGTGTATGTGTGTGTGTGGTGTGGCAGTCGGCGATGGAGCAGCAGACACGCAGCCAACTGCTCGCCGAGTGCGCCGGGATCCGCAGCGAGCTCCTGGCGTCCGTGGCGCGCCTTGAGACCAGCCACTCCGACCTCCAGCGCGGGCTGGGAGCTGCTGTTAAAACCGTGAGCGAATGTGCTGGCAACGACCAGCTGCAGGCTTTGGAGACGCGGCTGTCCGAGAGTCATCGCGACGCCACCGTCGAGCTGCATCTTCAACTGTCGGACGCGACGGACAGAGCGGAGGCGGCGCGGAGTGAGACAGAGCGTTGCCGTCGCGAAAACCGCGAGCGCTTCAAGGCTTTGGACCACCAGCTGCAGGACGTCGACCACGTCGCGCGGCTCATTGGCAAGCAGCTCGTGCGCACGGTGTCGCAGCTGCAGGTTCTATGGGACGAGCGGCGCGCACAGCTTGAAGCGACGGCGGACGCTCTTGCGGACGACCCTCTCCCTCTCGAGGTGGACGCTTTGGCCGCCTCGCATCATCAGCAGCTACAGCAGCAGCAGCAGCAGCAGCAGCATCGCGAGGCAACGGGGGGCCAGCTCGACAAGGCGCATACAGACGGCGAGTGTGGCGACGAAGGGCTGGCGAAGTTGCGGTCCGATCATGAAGCGCTGCGGTCGCAAGTGAGCGAGAAACTGCACCACTACCAGGCGCTCCTGCGGCTCGGACAGTAAGAGAGGCGCAGTACTGCCACCCCACGGATAGTAGAGAGGGGATGCAGCGTCAATGCATTAACAATCTTGCACGCGCCCACGGTCAACTCGGAGCCGCGTCGCTTTTGGATTCCTCTCAGTCGCCACGTCGCCACGATGTCACTCCCAGACGCGCTCATCTAACGTGCGGTGGCTCCTCTCGCGCGCTCAAAAGGACGGGGACGCTCCGTTATAGCTGTTGTTGCTGCCGTACTCCTCCGGGGCCGCATCCAGTGACGACGGCAGCGCAGGCGTCGATGCCGACGAGGAAGCCGGCAGCGCTGAGGACTTCATGACAGAGACCAGTTCGACCGACGACAGCGCCGCCACATCCAGCTGCAGTACCGACTCGACGTCGTCCAGCACGGACCACACAAAGTCGCGCGTCTCCTCGAACGAGCGCGCGTCGTCCTCGTTCTCGTGCTCCAAGCGCGCGATCACCGTCTCCGTGCTGCTCGCCGCCGGCGCCTTGGGCAGCAGGAGCGACGTGACCGACGCGTCAAACAGCTCGGCGATCTTCTTCTCGCTCAGCAGTCCGTGCGCGGCCGAGAAGATCTCGTTCTTGCGCTGCGCCGCCTGCTCCGCCTCGAGCGGCTCCGGCACCTCACTGATGTCAATGAACGCCTGGGCCGCGTTCTCCACGATGGCGCTCAGCCGGTCATTCTCCGTCAGCACGGCGCTCTTGGTCCCCCACATGCCGCTCGACCGCCCGTTGCTGCCCGCGCCCGCCATGCTCAGGTCTCCATGCAGCTCCAAGTGCTTCTCAAGCTCCAGAAAATGTAGCAGCGCCGGGTCTTCCAGGATGCCGGGGACTTGCAGCAGCGAGCCTGCGATCGGACACGGAGACCCAAGGAATGGCCGTTAGTCATGTCCGAGCAGCACTGCCGTCGCTGGGGCTAGCACTGACGCACCGAGGTACTCTTGAAGGCTCGCCTGGCGCTTTACCAAAAAGTTGGGGTCGAACCTGGCGATTGGCAATGTAACAAGAGCAATAAGCGCCATTGGGTACGCATCACACGAAAGCGACACCTCTCAGACAGCCGCCACGCATACACCATGCAGACATGCAGGATGCAAAGCAGGTTGCATCTCTCTAGGGGGCTCTACGCCCGCCGTCGCGACCACGGTCTCAGAGCGACTCGACGCCCTGCCCGCCCTTCCCACCGCTTGTGGACCTGCGACTCGGCCCCATACAGTCTCCCCAGCCGCCAGCACCGCCTCCGCGTCGCCCCTCGACCAGCTTCCCAGCCGCGTGCGCCTCGATTTAGATAAGATCAAGCGATTTGGCATTCCTCGCTTGCCGCCCTCGCCACGTCGCCCCGCCCCCACTCGCGCCGCCACCGTGCAGTGGCCGCGCAAGAGGAAGCGGCGCTTGAGTCGGATGTGCAGCAAGCTCCTCGTTCCTCAGTCAACACGAGAGAACGCAGCAGCGCGGGGAGCGGGAGGGGCGTCGGGCTGCGGCTCGACAATAGGGGGGTAGGGCGAGGAGGTCGACAGCAAGCAACGGGAGGCCGAGCAGGGCGAGGCCCTGGGAGGCGCGGGAGCACCGCATGCCCTCTGCTCATCCTGGATCGGGTCGCGCGCGGCGGCGGTGGCCCCTAACGCCGCTGCAGTACTGCAACGCGGCCAGCCGACGGGCTGGAACGAGGGCGACGCACCTGCCAAACCACTGCTTCTCCGGCAGCTGCGCCTCGATGAGGTCGCCGAAGCGGCGCACCAGGCGCGCGTGGAGCTGGTCGAAGTCGCTGAAGCGCCTCGAGATGCGCCACAGCCCTCCATTGCACGAGATCTGCCCCATATCCCACCCAGCGCGTGAGCGCTCGGATCGCCGGCCATTTGGTCGGCGCCGGGAGCGACCCCCCTTCGGCCCACAGACATGCGCACGCGGGCGGGAAGAGCGCGGAGCACGCTACCTGCACGATGTACTCGGTGTGGTCCCCGACCGTGTCGTAGCCCGTGATCAGCGCGTGGATGTTGACGGCCTGCATGATCGGTCGGTCGGTCGGTCTCGTTCCCCACACGGTAGCAGCGTTCTTTTCGCAGGTTTAGGACTTATCTCTGACACCTGTATTTTGCACGAAACTAAGCATACTAAAATCAAGATAATTCTTTTGTTTCTCGAAAAATATATTAAAAACTACATATTTATAATTCAACCTTTGACTTGCTCGTAAAGTAGCATTTCGAGTGGTGTTTTGAATCAAACTGTGGTTACCACGGTTGATTCACAAAGCACCACTCGAAATAAATACCTCGTTTTATGCCATGCATAGTTGTGGTTTTTCACACTCGTCAACTTCAAACTGTACGATGCCTGTGAGATCGAGATCCGAGCGTTGGGGGCAAAGGATTCGCGCTCAGTATCGACAAGAGCAGCAGCAACAGCAGCAGAATCAGCAGCAGCAGCAATGGAGCCCGTGACGCTGGCCGTCGATGTGGACTACGCGCTGGCGAAGCTGCCGGACGCGGTCGTCGCGTGGCACAACGCCGAGACGGGCGAAGAGGTGGGGAGGCAGCTATTGAGTGTGTTCCGTCTGTTGCTCACAAGCCGCGCAGTTACTGTACTGTCCTGTTCCTCTCACTTCCTGCTTGCCACGACCAGCTTCGCGTGGATGCGCTTACTTCCGACGACTGGGACCGTGTGTGGCGCCATGCGAACAAGGACAAGGTGCTAGCGTTCTTCGCGTCGACGCAGTTCGCGTCCGGCGTAGGCGCTGTTTCGGGCGCGGTGGCTGCGCTCAAGCCGTTGCGCCAGTTCTTTTCGCTCGTGGCAGTCACGGACCGCCCGCGCGAGGCAGAGAGAGCCACGCGCGAGTGGCTGGACGCGAACTGCACCGCCGTGTTTGATAAGCTCGCGTTCGTCGATGCGGACTCTCGTGAAGCCGTGGCGGAGCGCAAGATGGAGCTCTACCGCGACCTCAAGGTGCAGATCGCAGTCGGCGCGGACCACGCGGTGTTGGCGCCTGCGTCGGAGGCAGTCGATCGCGCCGTGCTAGTTGGACCCGCGCCGTGGATGGGGGAGCAGCCGACTTTGCCTCCGAAGGTCACGGTCGTTGAGGACTGGGCGGGCGCGATCGAAGTCCTTGTTGGGATGGCCAACGAGATGGAGCTTGGGCCGTCGGAGAAGGTCACCCCGGGCCCCAAGCTCTCGCGGCACACAGACGACCTCGTGACCGTGTCCACCCGCAAGCCCGCAGGTACGCAGTCGCAGACCAATCCCCTTGCGCGCCTCTGCGTTCTGCCGGTCTCTTTCTCACCGCCATGACGCGAACGCCGCCGCGACAGTGTTCTACGCGAACATCATCAGCGCCAAGTTTGCGCACCAGAAGCAGCATACGATCCGGCTGCAAGCGTCCGAGGGCGCCATCACGACGGCAGTGCAGACGGCCGAGATGCTGCGCGTCCAAAACACGGCGACGACCGCCAAGATTGCGACGCGCTACGTGTTCAACCGCCCCAAGGAGCGCGGCGGCTACCGCGTGCCCAAGATCGAGCTGGTGCTGCAGTGCGTGGAGCGCAAACAGTGAGGTGGCGCGCGATGGAGCGAGCTACTATGCTCGGTAGGTGGTAGCGGTAGTCTGTGAGGAGAGGGCCGTTGATTTAGTCGGTCAGTGATGCGAGGCGGTCCGATCTGTTTCAGCAATGCGCCTGCTTGCTTGACTCGCCGCCAGTCTTCTCAAGCGCCGAGTCGTTGATCTACGCCGCGTCGCGGCCGGCAGATGCGCGCGCCATGGCCGCCGCTTCTCGGAGATACTCTTGCCGCTCCTCGTCGCGTAGCTGCCGCCGCTCGGCCTCATTCTTGGTCACAATCTCGTCTGTTGAAGCAAGCGCAGAGCGTCACGAGGGCGTAAGCGTCCATCATCCGCCCCTGCCAGTCGAAAAGAGACCCGGCAGGCACGCACAGAAGCCGGTCTTGACCATGAAGAGCTCCATGGCCGCGCCCGTGACGAAGCACACGGGCACGAGCTTCTTGAGGATCGGGCCGAGCGCCACGCTCTTTGCCGCCTGCATGTCAATGGTGTAGGGTGTTTATCTCCACTACCGTACTTCCCGGTTCAGGGACTCGCAACAAATCGAATTTGAATCGGATGAATTGAGTTGCTACGGATGAAAATGAATTGCGGTACGCACATTGTCAAACACGAAAAGACACTTACTTGGGTGGCGACGGACGACATCATGGCTGCAAGCTGTTGCGTCGGCTACCGCTGCCTCGACCGCGACGAGTGCTATGCGTACGACCACGAGATGAAGCGGGCGGCGTTCGCGCACGACGGCGGCAGCTGCCACGACGTCCTGGGCCGCGCCGCGCTGCGCTTCCAGTACCGCACCGCGCAGGGCGAGCTCACGACGATTTGGTGCGGCCGCCGCAATACATTTCGTGGCCTCACCACGCACGCACACTGCGACGCCGAGCTAAGCGCTGGCGGCCTGTTGCTACTCTCAGCGCCGACAAGGCCCAGGAGCTGATGGGGTGCGAGTACGCGAGCAAGCTGCTCTTCCAGCGCACGCACATGCTGCGCAACTACGCCTTCTGGGGCTTCTCGGACTCGGTGGTGGATGGCTTCGACCAGGCGGCCGCGGCGTTGCGCGACTCGGCGATGGTCTCGCCCAAGGTCGCGATCGGCCACGTCGAGTCGCTCGAGCACGTCGAGAGCAAGCCGCTCGGGCTCTTCGCGACGGACGCCATGGAGCCGCTCGAGTTCCTCGGCGAGTACGCCGGCGTCCTCAAGGTGCACGCGGACGGGCTGAACCACTTTGACCCGTACGGCATCTCGTACCCGTCCGTGTACGAGAGCGGCGACTTGTACGTGAGCGCGTCCGAGTACGGCAACCTGATGCGCTGCATCAACCACAGCTCCCGGCCCAACGCGCGCTTCGTGCCCATGGTGCACGGCGGCATCCTCCGCATCTTCTGCGTGAGTGCGCTTCTCGCACGCCTGGCTATTTGATGGCGTGCTGGGTGCGTGGCTAACTTTCTCTTGCTTGTCGTTCGGCTTCGAGATCAGTTCGCGATCGCGAGCATCAACGCGGGCGAGCAGATCTTTGTCAACTATGGAGAGGCCTACTGGAAGGCCACGGGCGTCACGCCTGTAGACTTTTAGCCTCGGCAAGCACGCGTCTGTCTGTCTGCCTGCCTGCCTGCCTCCGCCCCGACAACATCCTCCTGTCCATGTACACTCGAGTCAATAGCGACGGCTCGACAGCATCGACAGATACTCGATAGCGCCTCTATTACAGCAAGAAGCACGTGTTTGAAGGTCTCGACCCGCCGTCCCACACGAGTCGCCCGCAGCCCGACGTCATGACAGCGCCGGCTACTCTTCGATCTCGACGATCGCCTCGATCTCGACCGGCACGTTGAGCGGCAGCGCGTTCGTGCCGACGGCCGAGCGCGCGTGGATGCCCTTGTCGCCGAACACCTTGCCGATCGTGTCGGACGCGCCGTTGACCACCGCGGGCTGCGCCGTGAAGCCGTCGACGCAGTTGACAAAGCCCACGACCTTGACCACGCGCTTGACCTTGTCCAGGTCGCCCAGTTCATCTGTCAGGAAGCGAACGCGTGTCAGCTAGGTCAAAAATCAATACGACAGGCAGCAAGCGACGCCGGGACGCACGCTTGAGGGTGGCCATGAGGCTCAGCGCGATGTAGTGCGCGGCGTCGTACGCCTCCTCCGTGGTCACGTCCTTGCCGACCTTGCCCGTCATGAGGTCTCCGCCCGCCGGCTGCGGCAAGTGGCCGGCTGTCAAGGGAAGAGAGGACGCACACACACAGTGCGTCGTTAGCGAGCGCCAGTCGTCTCAACGCGGCGGCCAGAACACACGCCGCCGCCACCGCACCCGTGAAGATGTAGTTGCCGCTGCGAACACAGGTGCGGTAGTTGCCCTTCGGCTCCGCGACGGCCGGCAGCACGTAGCCGAGCTCCTCGATCTTGCGCTCGATGTGCACGCTGCGCACAGCGGCGGCCGCCACGCGGGGCTTGAGGGAGCGGAGCAGCGGGGCGAACACCATAGCGATTGTCTTTTGCCGAGTGTAGTGTAGTGGTGGCGGGTGGATCTGTACTGTATCATACAGACTGTACGTACTGAGGATGGTGAGGTGTGCCACATTCGCATCTGGAGCAGACAGCATGTCTTGCTATATTTCAATGTGAAGCGCTCTAAATATGTGGAGCGGCCCACTTTTGAACTTCAACTTGACCTACTCGCTGACTGAGCAGGACGGCGGCTTGGACGTGGTGCAGGCGGCTCGCGACGTCGTATGCGCTCTCTCCACGCTGGTGCATACCCCAGATACAGATCGCCAAGGCGGCGCCATTGTCTGTGCGTTAGCTCTTCCCTTCTACGTGTGGTCAACTGGTTGTGAACGCTCTACGGTACCGTACCGAGTTGAGAGCAGGGTGGAGCGCGCCGCGAGCCATCAACAGGCGAACAACGCCGGCATGCCCTCCCTGCGCTGCCTTGTGTAGCGGCGTGCTCCCGTCGGTAGAGGCGACGGCGCCCACGTCTGCTCCACTGTTGATGAGAAGCGAGCATACGTCCAGGTGGCCCAGTAGAGCCGCGTGATGCAGCGCAGTGTGCCCGCGCTGCTCGAAGCGAGGCGTCAGCCGTGTCCTCGCGTGGGTGTGACGCGTCAAGCGTGGCGTATGCACTCCCCACCTGGTCACATGCACGCGGGTCGGCGCGGCCATTGGCGAGCAGAGAAGCGACACGGGTGCGGTCTCCATTGAGGACCGCCACGTGGAGCAGCGAGGTCGCAGGGGGCGCCGCCGGGTCTCGCTGGCGGCTGTAGAAGCTCAGGAACTTGTCGCTGGCGCTCAGCGCGGCGAGCGGCGGCGACACTGAAGCAGTCAGCGCGTCCATTTGCGCCGAAATGGCTCTTTGCGAATGTTGGAAGAGGAAGGGACGACGGTCGGTCGCTATAAACAGCTCTCGTCCACGGACAATCGATGCGTCGATGCTTCAGCTTGGAGGATTGACAGACGACGCGGCTTCCGACAGGTGGAGCCATAGAGTAGCGCGCGACGAAGACCACCTTCCCGCTGAGCGTCCAGAGCGAGTACAAGCTGCAGCACACGCGAAGACGCTGCCGACGTGTCAGACGGTCACTGGAGAGCAGCGCCCGGGTCCCGTGTCTATTCTATCGCTTTGCACATAGCGGCTTCGCGCGCGACACGACTCCCACGCTGCGGCAACGCTCAATGCAAGCGCGCCCTGTCACGTCAACGTGTGCGTAGTCTGTATGTACTGCTGACGCAGAGCGCTTCTCGCCGCAGTGAGAGCATGGACATGCCGCCCCACCATCACGTGCCGGGTGATCGTCGTGGCAACGACAAGAAGACGTCGCTAGCATAAGGATCCCTTGGATGGCTCTGTATGAGCTGATAACTGGCGCGGGTTCCCATCTGCGTGGCGACTCTTTGCAAGTGAAGTTCGCCGGAGATTTGCACGAGTCTGCAGGCAGGCTGCAAGCTGCAGCTGAGCGCGCATGGGTTCTATCAGGGCTATCCGACTTGTTGAGCAAACGATGCAGCCCAGTCCCTTCCAGTTTCGAGGCCTACTACCTTGGTGGGCGATGCGATGGTCAACTTGACGGACAGCGCTGCAACTTGCCAGTGGCGTGAAGGTTATCAGATCGGGCACTCATTTGGCGGTGATTAGTCCGGTCGACGCGGTCATCATGAGAGGAGAGCTTTCGCTACCCGATATTCGGTGCGTGCATACACATCTCCTCATTGACTAGACCTAGGAGAAGTGCCTCCTCTCCGAAACGCACGCCCACTCCTGCAGCACCTGCGTCCCACTGCTGCACTGTCACTCACTCCGTCCATGCCCCATCCACTCGGCCCAAGAAGAACCCAGCCGAGGGCAGCAGCCACTTGGCAATTCGCCGCCGCCCACGCAAGAGTCTCCCCCGCAGTCGACGAGTCCCAAACCCCTCGGATCTACAGATCCCTCCGATCTACAGGTCCCTCCGACACAACACTTTGCCGATAATATGAAGAGCCCCGTGGCGCTCCTACTCGCGATGGCGCCGCTGCTGCTGGCTCCGCAGGCGGTGGACGCGGCAATCGACTGCAACAACTGGTCGGCGCGCTACAACAAGTTCATCGACGGCGTGTGCGTCTGCAACGCCACCGCCACGTGCGACTCGTTCCCCGACAGCTACTCGACGCTCACTGACAGCCAGGCGGGTCTGTTCCGCTCGTCGCGCGACGGCGAGCGGTTCCGCTACGAGCTGCTCGCGGCCGCGCCGGGCTCGGCGAGCGACGCGGACCTCGTGATGGACGCGTCGACCACGTACCAGACCATCCTGGGCTTCGGCGGCGCCTTCACGGACGCGGCGGCCATCAACCTGCACAAGCTCCGCCCGGCGCTGCAGACCAAGGCGCTGGACGCGTACTACTCGGCCAGCGGCATCGGCTACTCGATGGGGCGCGTCCCGATCGCGTCCACCGACTTCTCGACGAGCATCTACTCGTACAACGACGCCGAGGGCGACTTGGCCATGAGCAACTTCTCCATCGCCGTCGACAAGGCGCCGGGCGGGAAGGTCGCCCTCATCAAGCGCGCGCTGGCCACGAGCGCGGCGGCCAAGCGCGACGTGTCCCTGTTCGCCTCGTCCTGGGCGCCGCCGGCCTGGATGACGCGGGAGAAGTCGACGCTCAACTGCCACCTCGTCGGCGAACCGGGCGCCTCGTACTGGAAGGCGCTCGCGCTCTACTACTCCAAGTTCGTGACGGCGTACGAGAGTGAGCTGGGCACGGCGCTGTGGGGCCTGACGGTGCAGAACGAGCCGAACGACCCGGGCATCTACCTCAACAAGTGGCAGAGTCTCCGCCTGACGGCCGAGGAGGAGCGCGACTTCATCAAGAAGGACCTGGGCCCGATCCTCAAGGCCAACCACCCGCACCTGAAGCTCATCATCCTGGACGACAACAAGAACCACCTGCTGGACTGGACGGCCGCGCTCGACGACGCCGAGGCGGCCCAGTACGTCGACGGCGTGGGCATCCATTGGTACAGCAACTACGACTTCCCGCTCGGCTTGGGCGGCAACTTTGACACGATGAACAAGTTCCACGCAAAGTACCCGGACGTGTTCTTGCTCGGGACGGAGGCGTGCGAGGGCTACCTGCCGGATATCCTCCTCACGAGCACCGGCGCGGGCGTCAAGCTGACCAACTTCAACACGCAGTGGTGGCGCGGACACAACTACGCCAAGGACATGATCAACGACCTCAACAGTTTCGCCTCGGGCTGGATGGACTGGAACCTGTTCCTCGACACGACCGGCGGGCCCAACTGGGCCAAGAACTTCGTGGACGCGCCCATTCTGGTCGACGAGATGACCGGCGCCGAGTTCTACAAGCAGCCCATGTACTACGTGATGGGCCACTTTAGCAAGTTCCTGACGCCCGGGTCCGTGCGCATCGCCGTCGCCAAGACGAGCGGCAGCGCGTCCAAGCTCAAGGACATTGACTACACGGCGTTCGAGACTCCGGAGGGCTACTACGTCGCCATCCTGTTCAACAAGGAGAGCTCCGCGCAGACGATCAAGGTGCTGTCCCCGGGCAAGAAGCTCGTGTCCGTCGAGGTCAAGGCCACGTCCATCCAGACGCTCGTGTTCAAGAAGTAAGTCGACCGCCCGGCGCTGCAACGGGAGGCGGCTCGGCGTAGGAAAGAAGCGCGTTCATGAAAGGAAGTCGCGCTTGCACGTGCAAAGGTGGAGCCGTCAGACGTCAGCGCTTTCTATCCATCGTCGTCCCCACGGCAGCGTCGACAGGCGTAAATCCAAGGAGACAACGTCATGTGAAAAGATAAGCAGCCGCTCTCGCTATCAAGTCGAGAGGCGCGTCCCTCTCCTCCTCGTGCTCACGCGCCTCACTGTGGCGCGGCCTGGACGCACTCGGCGACGCGCTTGAGGTACTCTGGCGCGACGCCGCAGCAGCTGCCGACGATCTCGGCGCCGTACTCAACCCAGCGCAGCGCAAAGTTGGCGAACAGCTCCTTGTCCATCACGGGGCGCATCTCGCCCGACACGAGCTTGCTCTCCATGGCCCCCGCACGCGAGAGCGGCGAGATGCGGTCGCCGAACCCGCCGAGGCGGACGCCGCGCTCCCGGAGCTGGTCCGCGACGCCGCTCTTGTCCTTGCCCAGGGTCTTGAGCACCTTGGCGATGTCTTCCGGCTGCGAGCAGTTGAACAGCACGCCGCTCAGCAGACTGGCGCCGCTGTCGCGCGCGGCGCGCTCGTCGCAGAAATCGACCAGCTTGCGGATCGCCTCGGCCACGTCCTCGCCGCTGCGCAGCTGGCCGTCGCGGCTGAGCGCGAACGAGACGAGCACGGGCTTCTGCAGGTGCTCGACCGCCTCGTAGGCGAGCTCGGCCTCCTTGCACGACGACATGGACGTCGCCAGGAACGAGTCCACGTACTCGCTCAGGGCGGTGCCGATGATGGCGTACGCGTCGACGCCGTCCTCGTGGTCGATCGTGCGGTCCGAGCGCAAGCTGGGCATGAGCGGGGGCAGCAGACCGCAGATCCGCACGCGCTCCTTCCCGCCCGACATGTTGCGCGTCTCGCGCGCCAGCGACCCGGCCAGCTTGGTGAGGTCGCGCAGCTCCTCGGGCGTGAAGCCCAGGCCGGGCACGACGTGGAGGTTGCCGGTCGCGAGCAGCGTGGCGCCCGCCTTGATGTAGTCGTCGTAGACGCCCACGACCGCCTCGTGGTACGACGAGGACACGAGCGCCGAGGCCGAGAGCATGTTGCGGTCGTTGGGCACGCCGCGGTTGAACAGCTCCTCCGAGATGTCGCCCGCCAGGATCTCGATCGACGGCGAAGGGGACGACGCCATGGCTAGAGGTGGAGAGGACGGCTTGGGGGCGAGTGGCGAAGGCTGCTCGCTGGTAGAAGAGAGCTTTGTTGAGAGCTTTGCGGGGGCCGCGAGGCGAAAACGAAAGTGGAAGTAGGACACCCGAGAAGGGATCGGTCGATCGCTACCAACCAACTGCCACATCACGTTGAAGCTGACACCTGTCGCACCTGTCGCAGACAGCACAATTCATTGCTCGCGGCGTGACAATTCATTTTGTCCTAATTGAATTGTATACGTCGGCGACGTGGCGATTCATCTTCTCCAAGCAGATTGCCGACCGAACGAATAGCAATGGCCGGCGCGGAGGCGGCGGAGGCGAGCGATGCGATGCCGCCGCTGCTGCTGGCGCTGGGCGCGCTCTCCTGGGCGCGCGTGGCGCTGGCTGTAGTCTGCGCGGTGCTGCTTCCGCTGATCCTGCACCGCATCTTCTACCACAGGCGCGCGCGGCTCGACAGCTCGGTCGGCTCGTGCTCGCTCGAAGACTACATGCTCAAGGCGCGCGGCGCTCCGTCTCACGGTTGATCAGAGGGGGGACTGGCGGCTCACGGTGACTGAGTTGACACATGCCAACAGCACGGGATGAGCGAGCTGGACGCCAAGTTCCAGGTGGCGGTGGACTTCATCGCGTCCACGGGCGGCAACCGACTGTCGAACGAGCAGGTGCGGCGTGATACGGACGTTTCGTTGAGCGCGTGCTTGGTTCTAGCCAGGAAGACGTGCTTGCTGCCATCCGCATCGACACTAAGCCCCCCCCCTTTACGTGTGCATGTACAGCGGCTGACGCTGTACGCCTTCTACAAGCAAGCGCACTTTGGCAAATGCACGGTGGACAAGCCCTCGGCCGCGGACTTTGTGGGCAGCGCCAAGTGGTGCGCCGACGCTCGTTGATCAGCTGCAGTGCGGACTGCCAATACTAACGACGGGTGCCTTATGTATGACATGACGTTGCCAGGGAGAGCTGGAAAGCGCTCGGCGACATGGACCAAGAGGCCGCCAAGCAGCAGTACCTGCAGGAAGTGCAGGATCTGTTTGACGACTTTGACGTCCGTGGCGCTCCCACAGCCAGCATGGGGTCGGTGGAGACCCCGCAGGCCAAGGGCGAGGAGCTGATGTTAGGAGGGACGATGGTGGGCGCTGTCAGCATGCCCAAGGTGGACATGTACGACGCTGCATTGGTCGTCGGTGGGTGTGGACGATGGCGGCGCTGACGGCTCCTGTCTGCACCTCCACTCCCAGGACGACAGAGGAATGGCAAGTCAAAGAGGACGTGTTCCACTTTGCCAGCACTGGAGAGGTCGACAAGCTCGCCGCCGCCTTGGCGAGCGGCATGGACGTCGACGTGCAGGTGAGTGCGGCAATCGTCGCGGCAGGATACGTCCTATTGATATGGCCATAGCGAGCGCTGATGGAGTCGCTACTGGGCAGGATGACGAGGGGCGGACAATGCTCCACTGGGCGGTGGACCGGGAGCAGACCGGCGTGGTGGAGGAGCTGCTCAAGCGCGAGGCGTCTCCGAATGTCCAGGACGCCGACGGCATGACGGCGCTGCACTACGCGGCCAGCTGCGACCACGAGGACATGGCTCGGCTCCTCGTACGTCGCGGCGCTCTGACTGGCTGACTGACTGTACTTCAGTATTGACCGTCCATTTGAACGCATCGCAGGTCAGCCACGGCGCGCTCACGGATGTAGAGGACGGCGACGGTGACACGCCTCTGTCGGTCGCGTCTTCGGACGCCATGCAGTCCATCCTGGCGGCCGGCCATCGACAGACCCAGTAGCTGGCGCCGCCCGTGCGCTGCGACTCGATTGGATGGAGCCAACGCGTCGACGCAGGGCACAAGGGAGCCAAACCGTAGGTAGAAGAAGCTTCGGTAGGTGTCTCTGCGTGAGTTCTCGGAGACGGGGGCGCGATCTTTGCGCGAATCGAACTAGCGGCTCTTTCGTTGCGCATTGTCAACCCAGATGGCAATTGGTGAATGCTTCACGAGCGTTTGGGGGACGGGCGAGTCGAGAACGTTCCCTGCGGTTCCGGACGGAAGGGCGGCCTGTTGGCATTGCGACCTTCGCAATCGACTCGGAGAGGAAGGAGGTCAAGATCTATCGGTTCGATCGCCACTCGACGGATTCCAAGAGGCCAATACGATCGATCAGTGTCTCCCCGAGACGGGGTGGTGGCAGATTTGGCGTTACGAGCGTATCGACAAGAGCTACCGCTTCAACTACTACTACTACTAGCTCGCGCTCCCGAGCGAATCTGGAAACGGTCCCGGGAGGCGGTTGGGTTGGAGGAGAGTGCTTCAGGCCGTCCTCGCGGGCGAGCGGCAACCCACGCCTCGAGTTGTCCGCTCGCGCACGCATCGCGTCGGGTGGGGTCTAAATAAACTGGTCGAACGGCAGCTCGTGGTCGTCCAGCTGCTCGGCGTACTTGATCAGGTCGACCGGGTGCTCCACCGGCACGTTCCGCGGCGAGATCATCGTCAGCTCCTCCATGGCGCGCGCGAACGACACTTGACGGGCCTGCTTGCACGAGCGCAGTGCCGTGCGGCTCTTGGCGATCTCCTCGTCCGACGGCACGGGCGTCACGTTGAGTGCGCACGCGGCTTGGGCGTCGTTGCTGAAGGCAAACTCGACCGTCTTGCCTACCGAGATCTCCTGGCGCGCCGTCTGCTCGCTCTCGGGCAGGTCGAACGGGATCACGAGCGGCATCTTGACCTCGAGCGCCAGCTGCCTGTTCGCGCTACTCGTCGCGCTGCTAGCGTTCGCCGAGGCCAGAGCGTTCGCCGGCCCACTCGCCGCCTTGGCGCGGGAGCTGTTGCTGTTGTCGACGCGCAGGTTGTGCGGGATGATGAACCCATGGGACCCTTGAATGTCAATGACAGTGCCGCAGTGCAGGACGTTGAGCGTGCTGCTCATCTCGGCCGCGGCCGCGCTGTTGCGGCGCGACGACGCGATCGTTTCGCTGATGGCAGACGCCGCCTCGAGCGCACCGAGGTCAGCCGACTTTCGTCGCCCGTTGGACAAGCTCGAGGACACGGACACCAAGGCCTCGACAGGGGCTTCGATCGACGGGGATACGTCGTTCAGCGCCGCCGCAGCGGCGGCCTGGCCAGCCTTGGACGCGCGGAGGCCGCTGCTAGTGGCCGCCTTGGGGTTGCTGCCGCGCTTGCCCTTGGCGCTCACCGTCTTCACGGTCGACATGTCCGTCACCGTGACCACCTTGGGCCCGTTCTTCTCCATCTCCTTGTCCAGAAAGTCCTGGTACGACTCGACTGCCTTGGGGTGCTTGAACTCCTGGACGGCGCTGTAGACGCTCATGGCGATCATCGCGAGGCCCGCGCCGCTCATCCAGAGCTGGTAGCGACCCAGCAGCGTCGCGCCCACGAGGACGAGCGAGACCATCACGAGTCCGGCCCCCAGCGGGCGCAGCAGCGCCGACACGTTCCTGTACTCGGTTGCCTTGGTGGCGGCCTGCGTCGTCATGGTGCGGATCGTGCGCACGCCCTTGCGCAGCATCTTGCCCGACGACCGCGCGGCCTCGGCGGCGCGGCGCGTCTTGGCCGAAGACCCGCCTCCCATCGTTGCCTTTCTGTGCTCGACTAGGCTCCTTTACTCGTGTGTTGCCGTCCTGGACGTACACGAAGCGGGGGAAGCAAGCAAATGCGCATGACGCGGTGAGAAACCGACGGAGGGGATAGGATTCGTGGGGGAAGGCAGCGAAGGCAGGGCAGGGAGACGTCCGCCCCCCCCTCCACCGCCGCCGCCGCCGCGTCCATCGTACCCTTTGGTACGTGTGCTTGCACGCAGCCTTTCTCGCTTCCGCTAGTGTCGTCGCTTTCTCCGCGTTGGGCGTCCGCCACTCGCTCTCGAGCTGAGAGAGGGGGAGATTTACTGCTTGCTTGACGCTCAGGCGGAAAGTTCCTCAATAAAGTGCAGAAAACCAGCCGCCCGATCTCGTGGCCGGGGGTGAATATCTTGGAACCAGTATAGTATACTTATCTCAAGGCATGACGCATCGGAAGGAATCGTAACCGCACAAATCAGCCTACTGTACTGAGGTCAGTTCACCCTTTACTGAGATTGAGACACCAGCAGCTGGTCCAGGCTGGACTCCAGCTGGCGTGGGCAAAACAGCTGGTGCGTTGGCTCCTATGCATAGGATAAGCACTTAGCGCCAGGCTCGTTCTGAACTCTGGCTCTCGCCCCTCCATGACGGCCCTGCTCAACCTCAACGTGTTGCAGCCTGCCAAACAAGAGGAACCAGATCCGATCATACTTAGCCACACCAGTTACGAAACCAATCTCGACATATAGTACAGTGATGTATGCAGCAGCACTGTACTTGCGAAACCCCACCGCACACAAGACAAGAGTCACAAGCTGCAGCAAAAATTTTGTGCTCAAACATGTGCGCGCCTTCGATGCTCCATGACTCATGGTCCATGAGCGCTCGCTTGTGAGTCGCGAGTTGTGACGCGCGCTCGCCTCAGCTCACCCGGCGTTCAACGTACTGTACTCTGATATCAAAGGTGAGACCGGGGCTCACACACAGAGGCCGACGTCAGCTAGACACCCCGTACGCGCTGCCCTGCTGCTCAAACCGCACGCTCACTACTGTACGTACCTGTTGCATGCACGCACTGCGCTGTTCGACACGAGGGCAACTTCACTGAAACGGACACGACCGGAAGCGGCAGGGACACGCTCCACTCCACGCCGCAAAGCGAAACGTCTTGGCGGACACTTGCGAGGCCATTACGCCGTGTTTCCACGGACCGCACGCACAACTCGCAGTGCAAGGCGCCAGCCCGCCAACTTGCCTGGCTTGCCTAACTATAAATACTCGGAGTAAATGCCAAGGCGACCCTCCTCCATCCGCCTCAGCTCGAGCGAGACTCGAGCGGAGCCGACCGACCCTCATGCGTGTGACACGTAAGTGACGCCGTCATCCGACACTTATCAAGTCAGCGCATTGCAGTAAACAGCAGTTGATAAGTTGCGTGAACGCACCCGCAACAATACTTTGAATCAGTTCAGAGCCGCGTACTGTTGCACCTTGGTGTTGCACCTTGAGACCATGTTGAAGTACACCACTTATTCGCAATGCATGTACCGTACCGTATGCTAGGTCAAACATTTAACATGAGGCTCGCAGTTGCAACTGGCAGGACGCTCGAGCCTCTCGCTCGCGGCCTGGCGGCGGCGACGAAGGGGCGCGCGCCGGCGCCGGTTCGCGGCGATCGGTCAGTCCCTCGGTGGCTGACCGATCCGGCGGCGAGACGAGACCGCTCGGGCCTCGCCGCCGACTCCCCAAGATACCAAGCGGCCGCGCGCAGCTCATTCGGATCGCGCCGGACGCCACCGCGATTCTGTCAGAGCCAGGCAGAGGATTGGTTGGCGCTTGGAAGCGTTGAAGAGTGTTGTTAGCGGCGCCGAACTGACCGCGGCAGGCAGGCAGGCAGGCAGGCAGGCAGGCGTGCGCGAGCTCGCGGCGTGTGACGCGCCATGTTTATCTTTTTGAGCAAGAAGATCGCGATCCCGAACAACGTCAAGCTGCGGTGCGTGGCGTGGAACTCGGACCAGGGCTGGATCGCGTGCGGCGGGCAGCAGGGCCTGCTCAAGGTGCTGCGGCTCGAGTCGGCGGCGCAGGGCGCGGACGGCAAGGGCCCGCGGGGCATCGCGGCGGCGAGCAACCTGACCATGAACCAGTCGCTCGAGGGCCACAACGGCGGCGTCGTGTGCGCGACGTGGAACGCCAACTTCAAGAAGCTGACGACGAGCGACGAGAACGGGCTCATCATCGTGTGGGTCATGCACCGCGGCATGTGGTACGAGGAGATGATCAACAACCGCAACAAGAGCGTCGTGCGCGACATGAAGTGGACGACGGACGGGCAGAAGATCTGCATCGCGTACGAGGACGGCGCCGTGATCGTGGGCTCGGTCGACGGCAACCGCCTCTGGGGCAAGGAGATGAAGACGCAGCTCGCCTTCGTCGAGTGGGCGCCCGACGGCAAGGCGCTGCTCTTCGTCACGCGCGACGGCGAGGTCGCCGTGCACGACGCCATGGGCAACAAGGTCTCCAACCTGCCGCTGTACGCGGTTGAGGGCCGCGGCGCCGGGAGCGACTACAAGATCATCGGCGTGCACTGGTACGACGGCTGCGAGGGCCACATCAGCCAGGAGGCGCCCACGCTCGCCATCGCCTTCCGCGACGGCAAGGTCCAGATCACGCGCGGCCGCTCGGACGAGAACGCCGTGCTCATCGACACGGGCATGGAGCTCACGCAGGTGCGCTGGAACAACGACGGCAGCGTGCTCGCGCTTGCGGGCTCGCAGGTCGAGTCGAGCCCGCTCGGCGGCGGCGGGGATGGCTCTCGAGAGTACAACGTGGTGCAGTTCTACGACCCGTTCGGGCGGCACCTGCGGTCGCTGCGCGTGCCCGGCAGCCGCATCGAGTCGCTCGCGTGGGAGGGCACGGGGCTGCGCATCTGCCTGGCCGTCGACTCGCACATCTACTTCGCCAACATCCGCCCGGCCTACAAGTGGGGCTTCTACGCCAACACGCTCGTGTACACGTACAACCGGATCGACCAGGTCGAGAACTGCGTCGTCTTCTGGGACACCAAGTCGGACGACCGGTACACCAAGTACGTCAAGGGGCTGATCGCCATCACGGCCGCGGGCGACAACTGCGTCCTGGTCACCAAGGTCTACAACGAGGACGTGGGCGCCGAGCTCCAGGGCGACAGCGCGGCCAACGCCACCGCCAACGGCGGCGGCGGCGGCGCGTTCCGAGAGATCCAGTACCAGCTCATCCTCTGCGACACGATCGGCTCGCCCATCGAGTCCAAAGTGGTCGACTTTGAGCCGCTCTACGTCCGCATGACGGCCCGACATGTCGTCGCCGCGTCCACGGACGCCATCTACGTGTGGCAGTACCGCAACTCGAGCGCCAAGCTCACGGGCCTCGTGTCCGGCCAAGCCGCCCACCCGGGGGGTGGCGGCATGGACGTGGGCGCCTCCATCTCCCAGCTCCTGCAGCGAGCCGGCGGCGGGCGCGAGAAGGCCTTCTACATCGACGACACGCAAGGCACCGACGTGGAGCTCTTCCGCTACTCGCCGCGCGAGCTCGAGGACCCGATCTGCGCCATCTGCGCCTCGGACGCGTGGGTCTTCGCGGCGCGGGCCAGCGGCACGATCCACTGCTTCACGCTGCCGCACATCTCGCTTGAGATGAAGTTCATCGTCAACTGCCGGCCGCAGCAACTCGCGCTCAACTGCAACTCGTCGCTGCTCGGGGTCATCGACATCAACAGCATGCTGACCATCATGGAGGTCGACCCGGTCGCGGCTGGCGGCGGCAGGAGCGCGACCAGCGAGGGCAAGATGCTTCCGTTCGAGAAGAAGGACGCGTGGGACATGCTCTGGGCCGAGGACAACCCGGAGCTGTTCGTCGTGATGGAGAAGGCGCGCATGTACGTGTACCGAGGGCTAGAGCCGGAGGAGCCTGTGCCGTCGTCCGGGTACCTGTGCTATTACAAGGACCTACAGGTCAAGGCGGCGCTGCTGGACGAGATCCTGGCGAACCCGGAGCAGCCCGAGCGCGGCCTCGTGCTCGACTTCCAGACGCGCTCGCTGCGCGACGCCAAGGAGCTGCTGGACAACGTCGGCCTGGCCGAGGCGTGCGAGTACATCCAGGAGCACCCGCACCCGCGCCTGTGGGCGCTGCTGGCCGAGGCGGCGCTCGAGCAGCTCGACTTTGGCATGGCCGAGCGCGGGTTCGTCAAGTGCGGGGACTACAGCGGCGTCCAGTACGTCAAGCGCCTGCAACTGCTCAATGACCGCGTCAAGCAGAAGGCCGAGGTGGCGGCCTACTTCCAGCAGTTCGACGAGGCCGAGGCGCTGTACCGCAAGATCGACCGCAAGGACCTGGCGATCGACCTACGGCAGCGGCTCGGCGACTGGTTCCGCGTGCTGCAGCTCGCGCAGGCGTCCTCCCCGGGCAGCGTTGGCGGCCTGGGCGACGACGCGCTGATCACGCACGCGTGCAACATGATCGGCGAGTACTACGCGGACCGGCACAAGTGGGAGAAGGCGACCAAGTACTTCGCGCAGGCCAACAACGTGGCGGCGCTCGTCACGTGCTACTACACGCTGGGCGAGTTCAACCAGCTCGAGGCGCTCGTGGGCGTCATCCCCGAGCAGTCGCCGCTATTGGCCGACGTGGCGCTCAAGTTCACGCGCGCGGGGCTCTGCGCGTCGGCGGTCGAGGCCTACCTGCGCCTGGGCGACGTCAAGCGCGCCATCGACGCCTGCGTGCTGCTCAACGAGTGGGAGCGCGCCGTGGCGCTGGCCGAGCAGCACCACTTCCCGCAGATCGAGAACGTGCTGACCAAGTACGCGAGCCACCTGCTGCAGAGCGGCAAGACCATGCAGGCCATCGAGCTCTACCGGCGCGCCAACAAGAGCACCGAGGCGGCCAAGCTGCTCGCCAAGCTCGCCAAGGAGGTAAGTCGCCACCCGCTGCGCGCCAAGAAGCTGCAGGTGCTCGCGGCGCTCGAGGTCGAGCGCATGAAGAAGAAAATGCTCGACGTGTCGATCTCCAAGGCCAATGCGACCGCCGCCAGCGCGACCGCGAGCGCGACCGCCGCGCAGGTGACGGCGCAGACGCTCGAGAGCCTCGTGCAGCACGACGCGGCCACGGGCGAGAGCCGCGCGCTGGACAACCCGTGGCGCGGCGCCGAGGCCTACCACCTCTACCTGCTCGCGCACCGGCAGCTGTACTCGGGCAACCTCGAGCGCGCGCTGCGCACGAGCCTCAAGCTGGCGGCGTACGAGGACGTGCTGGACGAGCGCGAGGTGTACTCGCTCATGGCGCTCACCGCCTTCTACACCAAGCACCTGGAGCAGTGCTCGCGCGCCTTCATCAAGCTCGAGACGCTGCCTGGGCGCTCCGACAAGGAGCTCGCGGCCGTGGGCGAGCTTGCGCTGCAGATCTTCACCAACGCGCGGCCGCAGGACCCGAACGCGCGCCCGTCCGAGTGCCCCTCGTGCGGCAGCTACGTCAAGGACTGGGACGTGCGCTGCCCCAGCTGCAGCCGCGCCTTCCCCACGTGCATGATGACGGGGCTCTCCATCCTCGAGCACCGCTCCGTCACGTGCCGCGCCTGCCGCCACCCGTGCATCGAGGCCGAGGTCAAGAGCCGCAAGAACTGCCCGCTCTGCCACGCGCCCTACTCCCAGTCGGCGTGAGGCAGGCGTCCTGCGAGCGTCACGACGGACGCGCCAGCAGTAGCCAGCAGTACCAGCGGTAGGGCGGGCAATAGGGCAGTAGGGCAGTAGAGTTGGTGGGCACAGAGACAGCAGCCCGTGGGCGCGTTCAATAGCGCCCGTCCTTTCCGAATCAACTGTGTTAATCTCGGATGGATGCCTGGGGGATAGACACTACGGGAACGTGGCGCGTCATTGGCGAAAGCAGGCGGAGGGTCTGGGCCAACGCGTGACCATTCGAGCCGCCAGTACAGGCTCGGGGCGGCTTTGAGAAGTCGCCGCGGCGCCTGCGGTCGCGTCGAGACGGCCGTTGGCCCAGAGTCTCGCGCGTCTCCGACCCTCAAGACGCCCATGAAGGTACGTAGGGCGGTACCAATAGTGCGGCCGCATCGGGAGCGGTGGGCGGCTGCAGGCTCGACGCGACTAACCTATCGGTTGGTGCGCAGCCAGCAGTGCGTGGCGGCGCGGCCTCCAAGTCCGACGGCTCCAAGGCGATGGCAGGGAGCGGCCAGCCTTCAGTGACAGCTAAAGAGGAGGACGAAGAGGAAGCGGCCGGCGATGGAGACAAGGAGGATGAAGAAGAAGAGGAAGAAGAAGAGGAGGAGGAGGAGGAGGAGGAGGAGGAGCAGGACACGGGGCTGACGGAGAACCAGAACCGGCTGCTGTACCTCGTGTCGCTGTACGCCAAGCCGGCGGTGCGCGCGTCCGACAAGGAGGAGTGGCTGCGCAAGCCGGCGCTGCTCGTGCTGCTGTACGAGGGCATCGTGAGCAAAGCGCTCGACTACGACTACGCGCCGAGCTCCGAGCTGGTGGAGCACGCGGCGACGGGCAAGAGCGCGCGCACGTACCTCAACATTTCGCAGGAGGGCAAGTCGGACCTCGACTTCCTGCGCGAGGAGGACCTGCTGAACGCGCTCAAGCTGTCGAGCGCCAGCTACCAGCCCGTGACGTGCTACCAGGTGTCGGAGAAGGGCCTCGAGGTCGCGGCCAAGGTGTCCAAGGCCGACAAGCTGGCCGTGCACGACGTGGCGTACGCGCCCGGGACGCTCCACCTCGTGCGCGTCGAGTGGGACGCCGAGGAGCGCCAGTACTGGCTCGAGGAGCCCTCGAGCGGCTACCGGCGCGTGTCGTCCGTGACCGAGACGGAGGACGTGTCGTACGTGTCGAGCGCCTACATCCCGCAGTGCCTGCGCCTGGGCGGGCGGCCGACGCTGAGCAACGCGCACCGCGCGCACGAGTGCGCCGTGAGCGACTCGAGCATCCGCGACCAGCTGGACGAGATCGTGACGCTCAACTCGGTCTCGCTGCTCGTGGCCGAGTTCGTGCCCTTCGGCGCCAACCAGGTGGTGCAGCTCAACGCGAGCCTCGGGTCGGCCGACCGCGCGCAGGGCGGCTTCTTCACGGCCGTGATGCCGCCCGACGCGCCGGACGCGATCGACAGCACGCGGCTGGCGCTCGACCCGGGGCTCACGGCCATCCACGTGCTCGACTACACGCCGACCAACCACGTCAACTTCGAGGCCGACATCCACTTCCCCGAGGCGCCCGGCGTCGTGCAGGTCGAGACGTTCGGCTGCGCGCTCTCGGCCGCCGGCGCCTGCGTCTACGGCATGCAGGTCGAGGCCGTCATGGACCGCATCAAGGACAACGTTTCGCTCGACCACCTCGCGCGACTGCTCGTGGACGTGCACTCGGACTCGTCGCGCATCGTCGACAGCGTGCTGTCGGCGCACCAGCGCGCGCTGCTGGCGCTCGTCTTCTCGGACCAGGCGTGGACGCGCGACAAGATCAACCTCATCATCGCCAACGAGATCACGCCGCACCTGACGGCCGAGGAGTACCTGGACAAGGGCGAGTACGAGAACGAGCTCAAGCAGGTGCTCGGCGACACGCGCGCCGCCTTCGACGTCAGCGAGCACGACACGCTCGTCATCGGCGCCAAGGGGCTGCTGCTCGCCGGGCCCAACTCGCGCCACCACGAGCCGCTGCTCTGCGCCTTCCTGCACTTCGAGGCCATGAACCTCTTCACGCAGAGCGTCTTCGGCCGCCTCTTCATCCTCGTCGACGACGTGGCCAAGGCGCGCCGGCTCGTCGAGACGAGCGCGCGCGACCCCAACCGCCCGGCCGAGGTGCGCGACGCGCTCGCCCTGCTCGCGCGCCAGGTGATCGCGCTCGAGGAAGTGCTCGGCTACCTGCGCGAGGCGCTGGACGACGCCGTGCTGCCGCTCGAGCCGCCCGAGCAGTCCGGCCGCGCGCTCTTCGAACGGCTGCAGCTCGGCGCGCTCAGCAACCAGCTCAAGCGCAGGGTCAAGGACCTGGCCAAGACCATGCAGGGCGCGCGCCACGAGCTCGCCGTGCTCAAGGACATGGCCGCCGGCGCGCAGGACGCGCGCGACGCGCAGCAGCGAGACGCCATCGCGCGCCACGGCCGTGCGCTGCTCGAGGCGCAGAGCGCGCACGACCAGGCCGCGCGCTCGCTGCTGGGCATCCAGCTGCTGCTCGCGGGCTGCCTCGCGTTCGACCTGCTGGACCGCATCACGGGCGACTGGACCGTGGTCGACCGCGGCTGGATGCAGAGCTTCGTCGAGGCCATGGTCTACAGCAACCCGGGGCTCTGGTTCTTCTTCAGCCTGCTCGCCTGGGTGGTCGTCGCGGCCGTGACGCTCGCGGCCATGGCGCGCCACGCCTTCCGCGCCAGCGGCGTCGTCACCGTCGCCAGCGAGCGCAAGGCGCGCGTCCACCTGCGCGCGCTCGCCGCTTTTTTGCGGACCAAGCTGCTCGACGTGAGTCTCCGCGCTGCCGACGGCGTCGGACGTCCGGGCTGTCTGTCTGTATGTGACTGACCGGGATCTATCTGTCCACGTGTATCCATGTGTGTCCACTTATGTCCACGTGGCATGAACACTTGGGGTGTCGTCGACCAGGAGGAGACGCATCACTACGAGGGCGGCGTCAAGGTCGCGCGTGTCGTCTGGACCGAGAAGGACAAGAAGGAGTGGGGCGGCGCGGCCCCAACCATCGAGGTGCGTCCTCCCAAGAGACCCGCGAGCGAGCGCACTCGCTACAAAATATCAACTGACCCGAGACCGCTCTGCTCTCCCGCCAGCTCGAGTACGACGAGGAGAACGCCTTCATGCTGCGCGTGGCCATCTCGTACCGCAAGCGGCAGGCGGCCAAGGCGCTGGCCTTCAACGCCGACGAGCTGCACAGCCGGCTGACGCAGGAGCTCGACCGCGCGGGCATTTTCGCCGACAAGGACAGCGCCGCCGCCGTGCGCGCGTCCGCCTCGTCGGCCGCCGCGCTGCCGACGGCGCAGGCATCATCGCCTTCCACGGCTGCGAGCGCCAGCCCGGCGGCGTCCAAGAAGGCGGCGTAGACGACCCCGAGAGCGTCAAGAGATGCGTGTATTTAAGTCGCCCGCTTCGAGCCCAGGAGGCAGCAACTCTCGTCGTCTACTGTCTAGCGAGTGACTGCAACTAGTGACCGCACCGTGGGTGGTCGATGGCCGCAGACGGCAGCCAGCCGCCCGTCAGTGCTCCATGAGGCTCGCGAACAGCGCCAGGTGCTCGCGGTCGACCACCTGCGCCAGGAACTCGCGCACCTGCTCGGTCGGGAAGTGGCTCAGTGTGTGGCCAAGCAGCGACCGCAGCGCGTCCACCTCGCGCTGCGTCGCTGGCGCCACCGCCCCCGCCGCGGACGCCGTCGACAGCTCGACGATCTGCTGGACGAGGAACGCGACGGTCGACGCCTGCAGCGCCGCCCCAACGTCCTGCTCCCTCATGAGCGCGCACAGCTCCACGACGGCGTCCAAGTCACTCGGCTGTCGCGGGGCCAGCGCCCGCCGCTCGCCATCGTGGCCGCCGGCCTCGCCGTCCCGCCCGTCCGTCCTCCGACGACCAGAGTAGCAGCTAGCGAGGAAGAGCAGCGCGTGCTCGTCCTCGAGCTCGTACGAGCCGGACGCCACGAGAGCGCGCACGAGCGCGAGCGTCTCGGAGGGTCCGTGGCACGAGCAGAACGCGGCCAGGGCGTCGTTGAGCAGGTCGCGCGGCAGCATCTCGTGCAGGCGAAGCAGCAGCGCCTGCGCGCGCTCCGTGTGTGCGTCGCCGACACTCACGAACAGCGTGTGGAGGAACCGGGACGACAGCGCCAGGCCCGTCTCGCCGCTGTCGGAGCCAAGGAGCGCGTCCTCGAGGAGCGACAGCGCGCGGCTCGTGTGCGCCGGCTCCTGAGACACGAGCAAGTAGTTCTGCAGACAGAGCGTGTCGGTTGCGTGGCCAATCTCGGCGACGCGGTCGAGCGCGCGCTGCGCAAGCTGCTCGGCCGTCAGCGCGTCCCGGTCGCCGTCGTAGTCGTCCGCGAGGAGCAGCGCCGCGATCGACTCGAGGTACGTCGAGGACTCGCACGAGCGCTCGAGCGTCACCAAGTGCGCGAGCACCGCGCGGAGAGCGAACACGGACACCTTGACGCCTTCGCCCGTCGACGAGGGCGCGGCTTCGGCCGCCAGGCGACTGGCCCACGCGTGGAACCCCGGCTGGTCTTCCCGGGACGCGTACAGCCGCAGCATGAGCGCGTAGCTCATGGCGTTCGGCAGCATGTCGAGCTCCCGAAGCGCTTCGCCAAAGACGCGCTCGGCGAGCGCCATGTCCTTCTCCTCGACGGCGCGCTTCAGGTGCGCGTTCATGACCTTGGGGTTGGGGCGCTCGGGCTGCTTGCGCACCTTGTGGACGCTCTTGATGCGCTTGAACGCGTCCCAGAGCGCCCCGCAGGGCACGTCGACCAGCATCTCGACCAGCAGCTCGACCGAGTGCGGAGACACCCGCGCGCCCAGCGCCACGACCTCGTCGAACAGCACCGAAGCGCGCGGCTGCTCGTCGTCGCCATGTGCGCACGCCTGGATGGCCGCGTCCCAGACGAGCGACGAGCGCGCGAGCGCGTCCGGCGGGAAGAGCTCGCGCTGGCGCATGTGGTCAAACAGCAGCAGCGCGTGCCGCCACTGGTCTTGCCGGATGTACGCGAGCATGGCCTCCCCGTAGACGTGGATGTTGGGCGCCATGCCCTGCACCTTCATGCGCGTGAACGTGCGGAGCATCGCGCGGTCGTTGCGGGTGCGCGCCTGCGCAATGGCCACGAGCGACTGGATCCGCACGTCGCCCTTGAAAGCGTCCTTGGTGACCGGGAGCGGCGGGTTCGCGTCCGTCAGAGCGTGGTACCGCTCCAGCACCAGCGAGTACTGCTGCGCGCGGCTGGCAACCAGCATGTAGGCGTGGCAGGCGTCGAGCAAGACCGACTCGGAGCAGTCCGAGTGGAACGGGTCGGCTATTGGGCCAGACGGCGCCGCCGCCAGCGTCTGCAGCTGCCGGAACAAGCGCTCCGAGTCGTCCACGCGCGCGCCGCAGGCCGACAAGGCCGCCGCGAGCGACGTGGCGTCCGGCGCCACGCCGCGCGCTGACATGTCGCGCAGCAGCAGCGAGGCCTCGTCGAACTGGACGAGCAGGCCGTAGTTGCGCAGCGCCGCATTGTAGACCGGGAGCGAGACCTCGAAGCCGTGCGCGCGCATGTCGCTCAGCAGCGCGCCAATGTCGCGCGCGTACCTTGCGCTGGGCGCCGCCACGGGCGCCGGCGCGTTGCGGTCCACGAACTGCCGCACGAGGACACGCGCGTCGTGCCAGCGCCGCCGCAGCGCGCTCAGCTCGATCAGCGACGCGTACGAGCGCTTTGGAACGTGGAAGCCGCGCTCGAGCATCCTGTCGCGGAAGAAGTGCGCCTGGGGCAGCGACCGCGCCGCGATGGCCGCGTCAAAGAACTCGCCGAGGCGCGCCTCTTCGTCTGCTCTCAGCGCGTCCACGTCCGCCGCGTCGTCCTCCGCGTCCGCGACGAAGAAGAGCTGCAGGAACTTGTCCACCAGCGCGCGCGTGGCCGTCGGCTCGTGCTGCGCGATGCACAACTGGACGAGCTCGGCGTGCAGCTCCAGCGACGCCTCGAGGCCGTACACGCGCATCTCCTCGAGCAGCTGCTTGGCGCGCGCCCACTTGCCGTCGCGGAGGCACGCAGCGACCGCGTGCTCGTAAATGTCGAGCGACGGGCGCATGAGGTCCGGCGCGCGGTGCATACAGTCGATCACCTCGAGCGCCAGCGACCACTCGCCCTGCCGCGCGCACGCCGCCGCCGCGAGCTCGAGCGTGAGCGGCGAGGGCGCCACGCCGGCGTCGCGCAGCGCCTCGTACACGTGCAGCACGAAGCGCGGGTCCTGCATAGCGTCCGCGACCATGACCAGTACCGTCGCTTCCTGGCCGGGTATATCCGGGTGGAGGTGCCGCTCCAGGGTGGAGAGCACCGCCGCGCGGACGCGGTCGTGGCGCTCGCCAGCCGGCTCCGGCGACTCCAGGAACGCCTTGAGCTGGTCGTACGCGTCGCGCGGGATGCCCGCTTTGGTTGTAGGCGGCGGGGAGGGGGACGGCGTCACGCGGCCGCTGGAGAGCGCGCGCGACTGGGACGCCACGGGCAGCGCGAGGCGCGCCTCGAGGCCACTCGCGGCCGAGGGTTTCAGCGCCGAGAAGCGCCCAGAGGAGCCGGGAGGCGGCGAGGACTGCGCGCGGCGGACGCAGCGGTCGTTACCGTCGGAGGTCGCGGAGCTGGCGGCGCGCGACGCGGCCAGCGACTGCCGCGGACGCCGAGGGACGCGCCGGCGCAGCAGCATCGCGGACGTGATTGGAGCCTGCCTGCCTGCACCTCCGAAATTTGTGAGGTGGTGAGAGGGTCGAATACCAGCTAGGATACCGGTTTTTGGAAGTAGATTTTGTGGACCACTTGAACGACGTCTCCAGAACGAAATTTGTGAGGCACCGGATTTTTGGTGGACTATATATCGCTGAGAGTTTAATTATGGCAACGAATTCAGTTCAGAGTGGAGATTATCCGTATTGCTTTGTACAGCTGTGTAGTTGCAAGTTGGACAAATCTTGGATGTAATAAATCGTACATGTCGATTTTTCGCGAACATATCGATTTTTATAAAACCTTCACGCAGAAATAATGGAAATAATGGTAAATACGGTAACAGCCCACTTTTGAAGATAGTTGTGTAGCGATTTGACTCGGCCGTCACTTCTATCTACGGCTTCCTATTGGAATGCTTCCTGCTCCTCGGACGCAGACGCAAGGCATACATCCTCCTCAACTGGGTCGACGCGATCCACTTGTATGACCATGACGGCGTGCCTGCCACAGGGCGAGCCCTTCTACACTCTCTACGGGCGCCCAGACGTCTGCGCTGAGAGCATCTTTGTCGAGTTTGCACATTGCGACCCTCGGCATGCTGCTCGTGGGCTTCTCCTTCAACAAAAAAGAGTACGGCGGCAACTTGAACTGGTCCATCTCCTTGTCCAACCGTATTATGGTTACTGTCGCAAGGTGTTGGCGCCGCCAGGGTTAATCCCCGCAAGTACAAGGTGATCTGTGCACCTTCTCCCACTAGCGCACCGTCTACCAGGTAATCGTCCTCAGCTTCTTTCACGTGTCATCAAACGTACAGGGCCAGCTCGTCGATTCATTTGTACCTTGACAGGGCGATACTCTTCGAAGCCACGAATAATGGTGTGCTAACGGTGTCATCTTCCTCTTGGGGCTGCCCGCGACCGCCAAGCGGGGTCTGTCTGTCTGGTACTGGGCAATACTCACCACAAGCGTCTTAACCGTCATCGTCGACGCCCTCTGCACGATCTTCGCGGCGAATGCATTGCGTCTCACTGGTGACCGCAGCGTAGAGAAACCGCCCTTCGTTCGACCCAATGCGTCCGATCTAATTATGATCACAGCACTATAGAAGGCAAGCAGCGCGTCAGGAATACCGCGAACCAGCTCAGCCAACTCGCCTGCATTCCTCACGTACCATGAGCGCAGCGAGCTCGTCCTTGGCAAGGGCGTCTGTCTAACTGAAACCCAAAGCGACCACAAGTGCGGTCTCCGACACAATGGAGCCGCGCTCGGCGTCACCCAGCAGACCTCTGCCGACGGCCAAGAAGAAGCCCAAGCCCACGGCCAAGCTCAACCCAGGATGGAAGCCTGGGCGCGCCAGGCGTCGCCAGCAGCTCGCGGCCACCATGATCCAAAAGAACTTTCGCTGCTTCCTGCTGCGGCGCGCCTTCCGCGAGAGCTGCGTCGACACGCGCGCGACGTTCGCCAAGCTGCGCGCCTTTCGGAACGCGCGCGACCGCAAAGTGTGGCGAGGCGTCAACCTGCGAGCGATGTCGCGTGAGGAGCTCCGGCTCGCGGCGCTGGCGCTCAACATCCCGTCCACCGGCAAGAAGGTGCTGCTCATCTGCCGCCTCCAGCGCTGGGTCGACCAGCAGCTGTTGACAAGCGACCTGGCCGCCGAGGCCGCTGCGCGTGCTGCTGAGCTCCACGCGAAAGGTTCGAGGTGATCGAGGTGTTTGAGTACGAGGCCAGTCGCTGATCTCGCCCCGTCGCTCGTTTTCTGACAGGACAGGGCGCCGTGTACGTCTGCGACGCGTCTTCCGGCACCGCGGCGATCGATCTGTTGCCTCTCCGCGGCAAGAACATCTCGACGATCGTCGCTGTACGTGGCCTTCTCACGCGTCGAAAGCCCAGCCGCAAAGCCGGCTTCTTTGAGCGGTAGGCTCATGATCTTTTTGGTCGTTGGGCAGGGCCACGAGAGCGACGCCGTCTTCGCCATCGACCGCAAGGCTGGGGCGCTGTGGCTGTGCAAGACCGGCGGCATGAGCGGTCAGGTGGGGTTATGCAGAGATCCGACGAGGCGCGGCGGTGACGCCCACGGCAGCCAAAGCACCGAGCAGGACGGTGCAAGTGACTTCGCGCCGCCCACGGAGAGTCGATGGCTCGCCGCGCCAGTGTTCGTGCACACGCTGCGTGCTCAGCACATCGTGTCCGCTGCCATCTCCAAGGCCCACGGAGTCGCGCTCTCGGCTGCGGGAGAGATCTTCTCATGGGGCGACAACGCGCACGGGGAACTGGGCGTCGCCGTCGCCAGCGCCGCTGGCGTCGCGCGGAATCGAGCGGCAGTAGTCACGACGCTCACCAGCTACCGCGCTGTCGCTGCGTCCGCCGCTGGCCAGCATAGCATCGCCGTGTGCGATCGTGTCGCGGGCCACGACGGAGTCGTCTTTGCCTGGGGCAGCAACGCGTGCGGCCAGCTAGGCGTCGAGGCGGCGAGTAAGGACTCTATCGCGTTCAATACTCCCTCGTCGGCCTCGCCGTTTCCTCGCGCGCTGGTTCTCCATCAAGTGAGCGCTTTGCGCTCGATCCGAGTTCGGCAGGTAGCCTGCGGGTCGCTCCACTCGCTCGCGCTCTCGGATCAGGGCCAAGTCTACGCGTGGGGCTGCAGTGATGGTGGCCGTCTCGGGGTCCGGAATACTTCACTCAGCCCAAAGCGCAAGGGATCCGGCACTACAAACGCCCGGCAAGACGTTCATGCGACTCCGACGCGTGTTGGCGGACCCCTCGACGCTCTCGTAGTGCTTTCCATCGCCTGTGGAGCGTGGCACAGCGCTTGTATTGCCACAACACCCGCCGACGCGGTGCACTTTGGGGCTGGACGAGTGTTCACGTGGGGCACCGGGATCTTCGGTCAGGTACAGCAGCAGTGAGACGATACAATTGATCTGATGGCTTCAAAGGGTTCACCTATGGCTGTACCTCTGCAACTTGTCCCTTGTAGCTTGGCGTTGGAGCGCACAAGGTCCTGTACGAGCCACATGCAGTCCGGTTGTGGGATGGAGGCGACCCCCAGGCTGTCGACAGCAAGGCTCGCGACCAAGACGACGAAGACGAGCCGCTAGTCTCCATGATCGCGTGCGGAATGCACCACACGGCAGCCGCCACTGTGCACAACCGCGTGTTTGTATGGGGGAGTCACCGGACGTTTATGCCGACGCCCAAGCCGCTCCTGCTGAGCTCGACAGGGAGGGGTAGCAACCGGGAGGACGGTCGCGCCGAGGTCTTCGGCAAAATCGCGTCCCTCGCGTGTGGACGCACGTTCACCATCTTCAACACGGATCGCCGATTGCCTGAGAGCTTCGAGCCGCCGCCGCCGTCTCCAGTTCGTGCAACTGGTATCAGCGCAGACGCTCGCCGCCAGAAGACCAAGCTGCTGGGGTCCATACCCCGCCTCGACCTCTCCAAAGTCGCTTCGCTGCCGTTGACGTCGTCGCACCCGACCGTGGCGCCGCATCACAAGAAAGAAAGCGAGCTGGGCCACCTCCATTGCCGCCTCGAGCCTTCCGCGGACCAACTCCAGCGCCAATTGGACGAGAAGCAGCGTGCGGCGCGTGTCGACGCGATTGACATTGACGCCATCGTGCACCCGCTGTGCCGCGTTTGCTGGGCGTGTGATGGGTTCCAGCCCTCGCCGCTGCGGCTCTGGACTTGCCGGGTCTGCTGCCACAACAAGCAGCTCCACGGCACGCGCAAGCCGGGCACTCCACTGGGGGAGTTCGAGGCGATCCGCAAGCTGCAGACGCTCTACCGGGCGCGCAAGGCTCGCCGGCTCATGCAACGCGCGAGGGAGCGCCACTACCAGCGCGTCTTCAGCATCAAGCACGGCGCCTTCTTCTACTACAACCTTTGGCGCCGCGAAACGGCATGGGACCGTCCGCCGGCGCTGTCCAGCGTCACGAACGAAGACGACATCCCCATCCGCGACCCGGACGAGCTGCCGGCCATTCTCGCGCCTCTGACACGCAACGAGGCCGCTTGCGTGCTCCAAGCACATGTCCGCGGCTGGAGGGCACGCGTCCGGACGCAGCGACTGCTAGCGAGCATGTTCGAGAAGCACATTGACCTGTCGAAGACCGACGACGAGGTATACTACCTCAAGACCCACGAGCCTGACGGCAGCCTGTGCACTGCGCCGCTCGCTCAGCGACGATGGGATCCGCCCGCGCCCCCGCCGCCGCTGCTCCGCCGCCTGTACTCGCTAGGCGAGCCTCTCGAGGTCCTCCGCCGGCGCCAGCGAACCAATTGGACGCGCGACGACGCTGCACGAGCGCTCCAGCGGCAGTTCCGGCGCTTTCGGGCGCGGAAGCTCGTCGTCAAGATGGCTCGCTCGCGGTTCCGCAAGGTGCTCGACGACAACTCGGGGCAGTTCTACTACTACAACGTGGTGACCAAGGAGTCTTCGTGGCAGACGCCTCGGGTGCTCCAATCGCTCGGCGACCGCGAAGACAGACCGCAGGCTGCCGGGACTGGTAGTGGAGGAAGCGTACTCCCGCAGCGACCGCAGCAGCGACGGAGACGCGTCCGAATCCGTCGCGAGAAGTTCTCGGATGCAAATGCGGCGGCCACAACGATCCAGGCGCTCTACCGGCGGTTCGCGGGCCGCAAGCTGGCGTGGGAGCGCGCGAGTCGCCAGTACTGCAAGATGGTGGACCCGGCGACGGGCAAAAGCTACTACTACGACCGCGTCGCAGGCACCTCCACGTGGATCAAGCCCGCGATTTTTGGCGCTGGCGACCTCCAGTTGTCCGGGCCCAGCGTCGACCTTGACGCGTCGACTCGGACCTCAGACAGTCAGTCCGGACCGCCGCTAGGGAAGACCGCCGCGGCACCGACGCCCGAGCTCCCGATGGTCAGCGAGAAGGCGAGGCTGAAGCGGAAGAAGCGGCGACTGCAGCGGCTGCGGCAGATGACGCCCGACCAGGCCGCGGGGCGGCTGCAGCGCGCTTGGCGCGTCAACCGCGCGCGCCACGAGCTGCGCGCTCTGCTTTTCGACGCGTACGAGAAGATCTACGACCCCGTGACGGAGCACTTTTACTTCTACAACACCAAGACCGGCGTCGTGAGGTGGGACAAGCCGTCCGTGCTGCAGTACGGGGCCGCGGAGATCAAGGAGCGCGTCGGCGGCGGGAAGCGCCACCGCCGCAAGCGACGACGAGCGGATACCGTCACGGACCGGGAGGAAGCCGCGGGTATCGTGCGCACCTTCATGCGGTGCAGCCACGCACGGCTCCAGCTCCACGCGCAGCTCCACGCGCGCATCCAAAAGCTCTGGGACCCCGAGTCGAGACGCTTCTACTACTTTGACGCGCTCACGGGCCAGTCGTCCTGGAAGAAGCCCGTGACGCTGGGAGACCACGACCTGCCATGCGTCAACCGAGCGGCATGAAGGACCAAGGCAGCAGTGGCGCAGGAGCCCAGGAATCAGTCCCCGTCGTGTTCATCACGCGCGACTTACCAGTGCAAACAGTCCACCTCCTCGACCCAGCTGACGACGCTACGGCTTCACTGGTGGCTGGCACGTGTAGTGCAACAGCGCGCCGTTTGGGAGGCGGACGAACGTGCACACGCCCAGCGTCTTGCCGCACGCGTGGCAGCAGTGCGACGACCAGACCGTGACGGAGCCCTTGCGCTTGGTCGACAGCACTTCGCGCACGCGGAAGTTCTCGATCTTGGCGAGCTGCTTCTTGACTTGGCCGTTGCGCATCTGCTCCACCTGGCGCTCGAGCACGCGCCGGAAGAACAAGGCGAGAGATGCCGCCGGCACGTCCGGCGGCAGCAGATCCAGGACGGTCGGCACGTCGATGCGCTCTGCGTACTTGTTGAGTACGTTCACCGCGGCGGCGACGGCCTCGCGCGACAGCACTGATGCGGTGATAGACGACGTCGAGCGCTGCCAACCCAGCTTCGGCGGCGAGCTCGCCAGTGATGGCGGATGGCTTCCGCCCGAAGACGAACTCGCCACTGGCGACGGACGAAGGTACAGGCGCAGCAGCGTCGTGTAGATGGCGGAGTCGGCCGTCTTGACCTCGTAGCAGCGGTTGCAATACGCCTCCGCGAGGCTAGCGTCCTTGAGCTCCAGCGCATACAGCTGCAGCACTTCGTGGTGACGGCCGAGCTTCGACAAGAGCGCAGCGCGCTCGTCCACCATCTCCGCGGGCGTGCGGCTCAGCATGCGCTCCGGATGGTAGTCCGCGGCCTCCGACTCCAAGAACTGCAGCAACTTGCAGCGCAGCTGGCCGACAAAGCCCCGCTGCGACAACACGCGGCTCGCCAGCCTCACTGCTCCGTGGCTAGGCGACGTACCTGCTGTCTCGGCGGTGATCGCGTCTAGCAGCATGTACGCGGCTTCGTCGTGTAGCCGCGACGGCAGCCGAAGTTTGCCCTGGTAAATGGTCTGGATCAGGTACTCGATCGCTAAGAAGCGGCTGTTCGTCAGCGGCAGAGCCTCTGCAGAGCTGCTCTCATTGTCTGGCGAGTCATTGCCGCCAGCAGCAGCCGCTGTTGGAGACGAGGCTTCCGATATCTGGCACGTCTTCAAGTGCTGCAGAATACTCGCGGGGTCAATGTCCCCCTTGCGGTCGCGGACGCGCCGCTGCGTGAAAATGGACAGACCCAGCGACGGGCGAATGTAGATGACGCGGCGGGAGAACTCGAACACGAGCTCCGCCTTGGACTTCCCCAGCTGGCGCAAGTACTTGGTTGTCAGCACGAGATAGTCCGGCGTCCCCGTCACGTCCGAATCGTCTGGCTGCGTCGCTGTCACAAGAGCCGACGTGGGGGAAGTCGCGGCCGGACTCGACGCGTTCCTTTCTAGGTCTTCCAGCAGCTCCAGCGCCTTTCGGTGGAGCTTCCGCGTTGAGTACAGCGCCAGCAGTTGCTCGTACCGCCGGTGCGCGCGCAAAAAGATCTCCACCTCGCCGATATCGCAGGCGTTGCGACTGTGAACGACCTCCTCAAGCTCTTGCTCGGCTCGGGTGTTGATCTTGGCGCCGGTGCTCTCGCAGGCGAGCACAAGGCACTTGACGAGCATCGTATCGATGAGCTCGAGCTCGCCATCCTCTGATGCGCTGTCGGTGGGTACCTCAAGCTTCCTTCTGCTCGATCCCGCCTTCGCCGTCTCTGACTCCCGCCACTTGGCGTCGCGCTTCCACCGTAGGAAGATGGTTAGAGCGAGCAAGCTCTGCTCCAATGCAGCCCCCTCCAGCTTTACAAACGCTTGTCCACTCTCCCCAGCGCGCGACTTGGAGGCTGAAAGCTGCTCGGTCGCCACCACTTTGCGCGGCAGCAGATCCGGAGGGAACAGCGACACGACCTCCATGACATTGATCTGTGACTCGAGGAAGAAGGCCATCGCCTTGCCAAAGTTCTGAGCGCGGAACAGCTCGAACGCGTAGTCGGCGTAGATCTTCCGCTCCTCCTCGTCGCTGACCGCACACTCATCGTTGCAGAGCTTGCACAGCGCCACGGCGTCATCAAGCCGATGAAGCGCCACCGAGCGCTGGAGCTGGTGCGTGATCGGCTGCATCTGCAGCACCTGCAGCGCAAACGGCGGCGCGACGGTCAGCACACTCGGCGTCAAGTTGTCCGCGGACAGCCACTGAAGCTGTGGATGCGGCGGCAGCTGCGAGGCGAAGTGGCCGGCGCTCCTGCGTCTGCTGTGCGCTTTTGGGCGCATCGACGGCACAGAGATAGCCGCGCACGCGCCGTACAGAGACTTAATGGGCAGCGTCTGGAGGACGCGCATCGACCCGACGTTGTGCACCGCCACGCGGTCGCCCTGGTCGAGCAGCAGGAACGGGTGATGGTAGTACGCGCCACGCGGTGCCACGTTGTACTCGAGCACGCTGTCCACCCGCACGCGCGCGTGGTCATCCGACAGGTTCGGCAGTCTGTGGCGGCTGCTGGCAGCTGACGCGAGGTGCTCCATCACGTCCGCCGCCGCTTCTGCGTCCGCATCGTCCATCTGGGACGCCAGGTTATCGTCTGAGGCCCTCGCTTCACACAGCGAGACCAGCACGGCGCTGTGCTTCCCGCCCAGGAAGACGTCGTTGATCGCGTGCTGGCGCAGACGCGGGTGGCGACTCGGGAGCTCCACCGCGGCGGAGATGGCGTCCAGCTCCGCCGCTCGCTCTGCGTCCTGCGCGCGCACCTGAAGGACCCGCCCGCTGTCCAGGTTGACGACGCACCACTCCTTCCTCTGCAGTAGCAGCAGGACGTGGCTCTCGCCCATCATCACCATGCGCTGCACTGGGAGCGCGGCTTGCAAGCTTGGCAAAGCCGCCAGCACAGCCGAGAGGTCGTGCTGCGCGCGCGCTTCCAGCGCCGAGTTGACCGTCCAGTCGAAGATCTTGAGAGCGTGCTGCTTGGTGAGGCAGCACACGACCTTGGCGCGCTCATGTGCGGCCAGCAGCACCGCACCCTTGGTGTCCTCGGCCATGAAGACGCTCTGCGCGCGAGCTTCGCTGCTTCCCTTGCCGTTCAGCTGGGCGTTCGCGGGCAGCGGCAGCGAGTACAGCGCGAGCTTGGCGTCCACGAGCGTCGCGTAGACGCCCCACGAGTCCAGGAACTGCGCGCTCGCGTGGAAGACCTTCTTGTAGACCGCGTGGAGCGCCAAGGACGCCGGCGACGGCCCGCCAGTCGGCACGTAGCAGTGCAGCGCGCCGTCCGACGTGCCCAGGAAAGCGAGCGGCGCCAGCTCCCCCCACGCGAAGCAGCTGCTCAGCAGGCGCTCGATCTGCGCCGGCTTCTTCAGCGCGCGGTCGGCATCCACCGCCACGAGCGTGTAGGCCGCCGCCGTGTCGCCCGAGCCAGCGCCCTCGACCGCCATCACCGACCAGGAAGGAATCTCTCGGATCTCTCGGATCTTTGCTTGTTTCGTTCAAGTGTGAAAGGCGTGTGTGGGGTTCAATTTCACGAAAACACACAACAAAAAAACAGTAAACAAAAACACAATAAATAAATTGCCATGAGCAATTGCACAAAAACACAACAAATGGGCAATTGGCTTGAATTCAATAGATTGAAATGAAACCAATGACTAAACCCATCAATGTCAAAAATTCGATTTTTTCAGTTATATTGCACTGTAGTCACACTGGAATTTCTGTACTCGCGGCGAATCATGGCACTCTAATCGTCATGGCAATCTGAGGGTACTTGAACTCGCACATATTCGCGGCGTACACAGCCTAAACCACCGAACCCCTTAAGTGCAGTCCTTGGCGTAGCCTTCGATGCGGTCGTCCTCACTTTTGTAGTCTGGCGCTCGCTATTGACTCGATAGGGGGTGATGTCACTGCCCCCCAGCATCGATGGTTGTTGAATTAAGCGCAACTTCTTCTTGACGAGCGAGAACCTTGCAGTGGTTTTGGGTTGCGTTGAACCCGTCATTTACTGTAGTGAAGAGGCGCTGCTGGGCGTGGAGACGGGCGTGGAGACGGGCGTGGGTTCGACGGGCCGGTTTGGCGTTGCACAACCTCCCGATATGTACTCGGTCTGTGTTCAAGCTTTATGGAGAACAGTCGAAAATGCTGCAATGTCCAATCAACGAAAAAAATAGAGGACAACCACTGGCATACACTACGCGACTGTGTACAACCATTAAAACACATCATCGGATCTGATTCATAAAAGAAACATCAATCTAATTATAAATGGTGTTTCTTGACGCAAAGGGATCATTTGATGTCGAAAGGTCGCAGGTCAAAGATTTGATAACGCCCCATGACGTGACCACTACCTATCAGTACATACAGTACCTATTACATACTAGCGAGATTCAGAATGTTTGTCACGCAAATCAGATTGATTGATGTGCGACTGGCTTATTATAGTAGAATGATGGTCAACATCACGGAGTGCAGGCCAAAAGTTGCCTCTTCTCTGATTCGCTAAATCCCGACACGAAAGGTCGCGGATGGCGGGGCAAGCGGCTGAAGGGGCGGATCTTTGGCGGATCCATTTTGCTTTTTGCCGTCGGATTGAGCCAACGAGCGCGGAAAACGCGAGAGATGCCGCCTGCTTCACGCCCTCGCCGTGCGGGACTCCGTGCAGCCTTCCTGCTCCCTCTCGCCCTGTTGACGGTGCTCGCTCCCGTCACTGTTTACGCCGCGTGCGCCAACTCGTGCTCGGGACATGGGCAGTGTGGAGCGTCAAAGTAAGAGAGCGGATGCGGAGAAGAGCGAAAATGGGGCGTATCCCCATTCCAAACAAGGGGGACTGACGAAAATTGGTGTGGCTGTGATGTATCTCGATGTATTAAGCCATTGCGTATGCGAACCAGCGTGGGCGCTCGCTCCAGACTGCTCGATGCGCAAGTGCCCGACGGGTGTGGCGTGGACCGACAAGGCGACCGCGGCGAACGTTGCGCATGCTCCGGCTGAGTGCTCGAACAGGGGCTTGTGCGACTACTCCAAGGTGCTGTAGGCAGCCTCTCGGGCCGGTAGTGTACCGATCTGACGTGATGTTTTTCTCACCCATTGAAGGGCGAGTGCTCGTGTTTCACCGGGTTCACTGGCGCGGCCTGCCAGCGACG
>JAADXZ010000097.1:0-44545 GCA_023338055.1 Phytopythium mirpurense
AGCCGTTACACTTTCTAACTACGACCCTTGAAATAGGAGTCGTTACATATACCGGTATGGTATCGGTATTATAACCGATACCTATTACCGGTTACAACCGGTGTCGGTAAGGCTTGACCAGAGCCATGTGGTACCGTACTTTACTACAAAGGTACGCTGACTGATGAGTGGCATTCTACGGTACACTGACAATTACGGTAGTAAATCAGTACCCCCATTATTGCTCGCACAAAGCTCGAGCGGTTACCTATGATATTCTATAAATTATTGCACAGCAATCCGTAATTATTTATACTTACCCACCACCATCAAGCCCGACGAAAACGAGAACGCAGCAAGCATTGTTGGGTGTCGCGTCAAGCCTTCGGGATGCTCGTGTTTCGCCCCTCGCCGCGGCTGGCGCAGCTCGCCGCCCAGCGCGTCGCCGGGTCGGCGCCTAACCTTGCGTCCCGTTCGCCGCTGCGCCCGTCCGGTACGTCTCTACAGCAGGGCCCGTTTCCTGCTTGCTGCCTCGCCAGCGACTGACACGTGACGCTTGACGCTGCTGCGGCGCTCCCATAGTGAGCTCTCCGGCGCTGGTGGGCGCTGGCGGCCAACGCTCGCTGTTCACGCAGCGCAGCCGGATGCGCCAGCTCAAGTCGCTCGAGCAGGACGCGAACCAGGCGCCCGAGGACGCGTACAAGCAGCTGCGGTTCCTGCAGGAGCTCAACAAGACCCACCCGGCGCTCGTGGCGCGCCGCGTCGAGGAGAACCGCTTCGCGCTGGACGAGGCCATCCAGAAGGAGTACATCAAGGCGCTCGTCAAGTGCGTTTTTCCCCTCGTGGCCTCCTCCTCCTTCTCCTCCAGAGGACACAATTAGCTTACATTCTCCGTCTACGACCAACAGGACCGGCCGCATCGACTCGATCGACCTGCCGCACCTCGTGGCCGGCGCCCAGCGGTTCGACCCGTCGTCAGCGTCGATCGGAGGCTCGCAGGAGCCGCTGCGCGCGGCGGCGGCGGGCGCAGGAGCGCAGGGCGGGACGGCCAACGACCCGGTGTACGTGTCGATGGTCGAGGGCAGCTTCAAGAGCAACTTCTGGAAGACGCTGCGCACGCTGGGCGTGGCCTTCCTGGTGGTGTCGGCGCTCGGCGCCATCCTGGACGAGAAGGTGGGCCGCATCGGCGGGTCGCCGTCCAAGGTGATGGGCCCCACGGGCAGCGACAAGCGCTTCAGCGACGTCAAGGGCGCGCAGGAGGCCAAGGAGGAGCTCGAGGAGATCGTGCAGTTCCTGCGCGACCCGGCGCGCTTCACCCGCCTCGGCGGCAACCTGCCCAAGGGCGTGCTGCTCACAGGCCCGCCGGGCACGGGCAAGACGCTGCTGGCGCGCGCCATCGCCGGCGAGGCCGGCGTCCCCTTCTTCTACTCGTCCGGCTCCGAGTTCGAGGAGATGTACGTGGGCGTCGGCGCGCGCCGCGTGCGCGACCTGTTCGAGTCGGCCAAGCGCAAGGCGCCGTGCATCATCTTTATCGACGAAATCGACGCCGTCGGGGGCACGCGCAAGATCAAGGAGCAGCAGGCCATGAAGATGACGCTCAACCAGCTGCTCGTCGAGATGGACGGCTTTGACCAGAACCGAGGCATCATTGTCATCGGCGCGACCAACTACCCGGACGTGCTCGACAACGCCCTGATCCGTCCCGGCCGCTTCGACCGGCACGTGACGGTCGCGCTCCCGGACGTGGCGGGCAGGAAGGAGATTCTCGAGTTCTACGCGGGCAAGATCCCTCTGGGCGACAATGTAGACCTGGACGTGCTGGCGCGCGCCACGCCCGGCATGTCGGGCGCCGAGCTCAACAACTTGGTCAACGAGGCGGCGCTGCGCGCGTCCATGAAGAACGCGGACGTGGTGGACATGGACTCGTTCGAGTACGCCAAGGACAAGATCCTCATGGGGGCCGAGCGCAAGTCGGCCCTCATCACGCCCGAGTCGGCCAAGCTCACGGCCTACCACGAGGGCGGACACGCGCTGGTCGCGCTCAACACGCCGGGCGCGCACCCGGTCTACAAGGCGACCATCATGCCGCGCGGCCAGGCCCTGGGCATGGTGTCGCAGCTGCCCGAGGGTGACCAGACGTCGATCAGCCGCAAGCAGCTGCTCGCCCGCCTGGACGTGTGCATGGGCGGCCGCGTGGCGGAGGAGATGACGTTCGGCGCGGAAGAGATCACTGGCGGCGCGTCGTCAGACATCCAGCAGGCGACGAACCTCGCGCGCGTCATGGTGACCAAGTACGGCATGAGCGAGGAGGTTGGGCTCGTGTTCCACGACCTGCGCGGGAACGACACGAGCGCGACCACGCGCAAGGTCATCGATGAGGAGGTCAAGAAGCTGTGCGATGCGTCGTACGAGCGCGCCAAGAAAATCCTGACGACGCAGAAGGGCGACCTGGAGAAGCTGGCGCAGGCGCTGCTCGAGTACGAGACGCTGACAGGCGCCGAGATCAAGCGCATCCTGCAGGGCGAGAAGCTCGAGCGCAAGCCCATCAAGTGACGGCAGGCGCAGGTACGATCGGCCGCGTTGAGTGGTGTGGTGGCACTCGCTCGGTTGATTCCTTCGGCTTGTCCGCCTGCCGCGTCGTGGGCACTTACCTATCGACAGACAGGGCGGCGTGGGAAAGCAATATACCAAGACTGTGAAGAAGCCAGGTGTCCTTGATGGCCGTGGGATGTGTCGATACACTCACTTGCAAGGATGTATGTCCCTTGTGTCTGTACTGCGGTGTTCTAACGCCACGCAGAACCTCTCGTCTCCGTTTCAGTAACGGAGCGACAGGAAGCAGGCGACGCCGGCCTTGATCCAGTAGTCCTGGTCGGCGAACTGGATCTGCAGGTTGGTCTCGGACACGAGCGAGTTGCGGAAGATGGTGTCCTTGTTGGACGGGATCTCGATCCAGAAGACAAAGTTGGTCGAGTGGCCCGTGGTCGACAGCGTCCCCGTGCGCGTGAGGATCTTGTACACGGGGCAGCGGTAGATGCCGCTCGAGGGCGCCGCGCGGTCCTGGACGGGCATGAGGTGGATGACGGGCATCTTGGAGAAGAGCTCCTTGGGCAGCGGGTCGATCAGCGAGTGCGAGACCTTGTCCCAGCGCGCGCCCTCGAGGAAGAGCCCCGTCATGAAGCAGCCGCCCTCGACCGGCTTGGCGTGCAGCTCGTCGGGCGCCTCGGGCCGCATGAGGAAGGCGAACGAGAGCGAGTCGATGGCGACGTGGAACTGCCGCGCGTGGTTCTGCAGGATGCCCGTGAGGAACCCCTGGGGGAAGAAAAAGCCCGACAGCCAGAAGACGGGCGGGATGCCTGCATCCACCCACTTGGCCAGGAACTTGACGCGCTCGAGCAGGTCGTCGACCCAGGACGCGAGCGCCTTGAGCGACGGGTAGGCCTTCTTCTCCCACAGCGGCGGCACCTTTTGGTTGAAGATGGCCGTGGCCATGGTCTCGAGCTCGGCCGACATGACGACGAGCCCCTTGAGTGCCTTCTGCAGGCTGGGCAGCGTCGCCTTCATGACGCCGAGCAGCGCGTTGTAGCGCTGCACCTCCTGCACCAGCACCGTGTTCATCGACTCGTCGTACATGACGGGGTACCGGATGCTGATGGCCTCGACCTCGAACAGCGGCGGCAGCCGCTCCTCGATGGAGCGTGCCTGGTGCTCGATGAGCGCCTCGCGTGACACGCCGCCGCCCGACGACACGCGCGGCTGCAGCGCCAGGATAATGTCGAATGTGTTGAAGGTCTCGGCGAGCGCGCTCGTGATGTTGGCGTTGTCGTGCATCCCGAAGACCTCGGGCTCGGGGTTGAGCGGCAGCGCGTCAATGTACTCGAGGTACCCACCGAGCGGGTCGTCCGCCTTGATGCGCGGCGAGACGTACGTGCCGCTGGCCGAGAAGGCGTAGCGGTCCTCGAGGATCTTTGGGTTGAAGAAGCCCTCGAGGATGACGTCGATGGTGCGCATGTCCTTGTCGTCCGTCACGCGGCCGCCGTAGTTGACCACGGACGTCATGACGCACAGCACGCGGTAGGGGATCTCGTCGTAAAAGTCGAGGAACATCTCGAGCTGCGCGCGGCTGATGTCGTAGTCCGTGTCGTTGAAGGCGTACGGGATGTTCCAGCCGAGCGGTCCGTAGCGCTTGCGCTCGATCACGACGGCGTGAAAGAAGCTGAGGCCGAAGAGGAGCTTGCGGAACTGGTCGGGCTTGGAGGTCGCGTCGAGCGAGTCGTTCGAGAGCTTCATGTAGGAGCTCTTGAGATTGGCGCGCACGCCCTTGGGCGGCTCCTTGGTCATCTTGACGCCGTTCTGCAGTACGGCGGTCGGGAAGGACGCGGACGGCCGGCTCGTGAGCCACAGGCGGAAGTCGCGGTGCGTCGCGTCGGCGCTGAGCTCGTCGCAGATGCGCTCGAGCTGCGGCATCCAGCTGATGGCCAGGTGGCAGTTCTGCAGCAGCACCCACTTGCCGCTCGTGACGGCGTCCTCGATCATCTTGGCCGCGATCACGCCCTGGCCCTGGCCGAGCGAGATCGAGTTGAGCTTGCGGTTCATCTTCATGGTCTCGGCGAACGCCAGCAGCTCCTTGGCCGGGTCCGAGCCCGTCGACAGCACGAAGATGATGGGCGTGACGACCGTCGAGTCGGTGAAGGACCCGGCGAGGTCGAACGGGGGCGGCTCGATGAACCGCCGGCCGAGGTGCTCGACCACAAAGTTCTGGATGGCCTCCGTCATGCGGTCGGGGCGCAGGCATCGCAGCACGCACAGCTTCTGGAAGCTGTTGAGCGAGTGGTCGAGCGACGACGGCAGCCGCTCGAGGTGCGGGTCGGCCGAGTCGAAAATCTTGCGCCACATGGCCGTGTTGCTGCGCACGCCGGGCAGGAGCGGCTCGAAGGCCGGCAGCGTCGACAGCGCGCAGACCTCTCGCCACGTGCGGTCCTCGATCCAGGTCGTGTCCGGGTTGGGCGTGCCCGCGAGCGCGTCCTCCGTCGGCGTGGACCCCGAGATGAGGAAGCGCCACTCGGCCAAGTCCACCTTGTCGCCGCCCATGAGCAGCTTGATGGTGAGCAGGAAGGAGAAGAGCAGCTTGTGCTCCTCGAACAGCGAGCGGCAGATGTTGCGGTAGAGCGAGTATGTGGCCGAGTCGTTGAGGTTGGCGAGCCGCTCCTCGAGCTGGTCGCTCTCGGCCGCCTGCTGGATGCTCTTGACGAACAGCGCGACGAACCACGGGAGCGAGTACTGGTACATGGGGTCTACGAGCGCCAGGTCGGCGATGCAAAAGAAGAGCAGCGACGCGCGGAAGGCGACACCGCGGTAGCGCTCGCGCGACTCGTCGATCGCGCGCTCCGTCACCTCGGCCTCGGCCATCTTCTCGTTGATGTCCTCGGACGTGACCTTGGCCTTGCCCAGCGTGTCGATGAGCTCCGTGTCGTCCAGGATGTTTCCCTTCGAGTTGGCGAGCATGTAGAGGATCTTGTTCTCAATCTCGACCAGCTCGGCCTTCATGCGCGCGTTCGAGACCACGAGCGAGTTCTTCTTCTCGGCCAGCTCGGGCATCTCCTCCTGCACCACGACGCCCAGCGCTTGGTCCTCGAGCCCCTTGGGCGTGATGGTGAAGTTGAGCAGCGTCACCTTGACGGACGTCTCGGGCGGGTAGTGCGGGTTGGGCAGCTTGGTCGTCAGGAAGAAGCGGAAGCTGGCGTGGTAGGGCACGGTCGAGTCGCCCAGCTTCATCATGACCTGCCCGCCCTGCTTGAACTTGCTCTGCAGCAGCACGGGCTCGAGCGTCGCGTCCAGCGCCTCGCCCACGTTCTCGAGCAGCACCCACTTGCCGAACCGGATGCCGTTCTCGAGCGTCTTGAGGAAGCCCTTGTCCGTGAGCTTGACCACGTCGAGCCCGTTCTCGGACGCATCCTTGCCCAGGTTCTTGATGAATCGGTTCGCCTGGCCCTGCGGGTCGATTAGCAGCGGCCAGCGGCGCGCGCGCGCCATGATGATGCCGTTCTGCACCGACAGATTGTCCGAGGGCAGCCCCGCGATCTGCCAGCTGCGCACCTTGACGGGGTCCGCGAGCGTCGAGATGATGTTGCAGCCCTTACTGTGCGGGATGCTCTGTGCCTGCAGTGCCGCGACCCAGGCGGCGACGCACGCGTCCCGGAACTCGCTCGTGAAGGTGCCCAAGTAGCTGATGGTGCCCGCCGAGATGAGCACGTCGCCCACGAGGTTGGCCAGGTCCTGCCGCAGCTGCGCGATCGTGGCGGCCCAGCGCGTCTCCTCGCCGCCGAGCAGCGCGATGAGCTTGAGCGCCGACTCGAGTCGGATCTCGCACTGGCGCACGTCGCGCACGAGCTGGTCCTTCTTGTCGACCGCCGCGTTGTAGTTGCGCTCGAGCTCGGCCAGCTTGTCGACGACGGCCGCGAGCCGACCCTTGGCGTCCGCGAGCACGCGCAGCGTCACGTCCAGCTCGGCCTGCGCCGTGGCCAGCACGAGCTTCTTGGGCTCGACCATCTTGGCCACGTTGTGGTACGTGTGCATAGCGCGCACCCACATGCAGATGGCCTCGCACGCGACGCTGGCCTTGCGCACGGCCGCGGGCGAGAACTCGTCCATCTCAATGTACCGGTCGAGCTCTTGGATGGTCTTGTCGCCAATGTTGTCCTTGTCGAACTTGAGCATGTCCTCCATGAGCTTCTTAGCGTTACCCAGGATCGTCTTCTGCGCGCTCTCCCAGTAGTCCTTGAGCTTCTGGCCCGTCTTGTCCGGGTCGGCCTTCATCACGGGCTTGATGCCGAAAATGATGCACGCCGCCTCCATCGTGAGCTTGACGCCGTGCGGGGGGTTCTTGAGCGCCTTGACTTCGTCAATGTCCGACTTCTTGAGCCGGTTGAGGCACTGCACCGCCGCGTCGAGAGCCGGCAGGGCCTCGTCCAGGTCTCGCTGCGCGTCGTCGGCGATCGCCTTGGTCTCGGCCGCCTTCTTGTTGGCCGTCTGCTCCTCCTTCTCAACCACCGCCTTGGTCTCGTCGGCGTCCTTCTTGTCGAGCGTGATCTGCTTCATCATGTCCTCGACCTCGACCTGCGTCTGCTCGAGCTGCGGCTTGAGCGCCACGAGCTGGTCCTGCATGCCCGCGACCTGCTCCTTGGTCGCCGTGATCTTGTCCACGCCGTTCTGCAGCCGCGAGCGCTTGGACTCGACCTCGTCGCGTTTGAGCAGCAGCACCGACTTGAACGTGTACAAAAGCTCGAGGTAGCTAGTGGGCGTCACGTAGTTGTAGCGCCGCAGCGCCTCGTAGAAGCGCGCCGACTCGCGCTCCACCTGCTGGTGGATCGTCTGAAAGAGGCTCACGACCGCGCTCGCCTCGACGCCGCCGCCGCCGCTTTCGCCCAGCTGGAAGTCGGCCGACGAGAGCGCGCGCGCCGCGACGGACTGCAGCGCCTCGGCCGGCCACTCGCTGAACCAGTCAATGGTGCAGCAGTTGACGAGCGACGGGAACATGCGGATGCGGTCGCGGAACGAGCTGCCGAGCGGACTCATGCACAGCACCAGGTGCAAGTTCTGCCGCACGAGCAAGATGTACTGCGCGAACGTGTTGAGCTTGGTGGGCGGCAGCCGCTTCTTGACGCAGTACGGCCGGCAGTGCGAGCCGATCAGGTCGAGGTCCTCGGGCGCGTACAGGTTGGGCACGTCGCCGCTGTTGAGCACGTTGTTAATGTCCTCGAGCATGGCCTCGTGCACGATCTGCACGTCTGAGAAGAGGAACACAACGGGCTTCTCGTCGATCCCGGCCTTCATGAGGCACTTCTTGAGGTCCTCGCGCCACTCAGCCACGCCGTAGCCCTTGGAGATCTCGATCTGCGTGCATGCAAACTCGGCCATGTAGGCGGCAAGCCGCGTGAGCGACTGGCGGCCGCTGCCGCCCACGCCCAGCAGCAGCGCGTTGCCCTGCGGCTGCCGAATCACGCGCGCGACGCGCGACACGTGCTCGATCGCGTTCATGAACATGACGAGGTTCATGGGCGCGCTGCTCTCGGCGTTGTAGTCGTTCAGGTACTCCTCGACCTGCGCCTGGAGCTTCTCCACGTCCGCGATCTCCTCGTACACCCGCGGGTCGGCACCGGGCACCATGTAGTCGCCGAAGAACAGGTAGTCGCTCGGGTGGATGACCGCCCACGCGGCCTGCCTCGCCTCGGCTTCTTCCGGGTGGCCGGCCAGGCGCGGACTCAGGCCCAGCTGCTCGCCGAACGCGCCGACGACCTGCGCCTGGAGCAGCTCGCGGAACCACGCGTGGTCGGCGGGCGTCGTGAAGCGGTCCTCGAACACGCGCATGTTCTCGTGGATCCACAGCCGCACGACCTGCTCCAGCCGCGGCATGCGCTTGGGGTCGCCCATGAGCACGCCCTGGAACACCTTGGCCAGGTCGCGCAGGTTGAACGTGTAGTGCGCCTTGGCCGGCGTCGGCAGCAGCTCGGCGATGACCGTGTTGTATATGCGGATGGACGCGGCGACCAGCTTGGTCGCGACGCTCGGCTCCTTGATCTCGTCCGAGAAGCGCTGCAGGTAGCTTGCGAGGATCGTCTCGAACACGATCGCCTTGCTCGCGTCCGACATCTCCGTGTAGCCGACAATGTTGAAGTGGCGCACGAACCGCGGCGTGATGGGGTTGCGCCCGCCGCCGGGAGGACCCATGGCGCACACGAAGACGACGTCGATGATGGAGCGGAACGAGAGCAGCTTGCGGTCGTACCACCCGCCCTGGTCGAACCACTGGCGCAAGATCTCGATTGGCGGCTGCGCAAAGTACTCCTCCTGCTTGGGCATGTTGAGGTCGTCCACGTACACGATGAACTTCTTGCCCGCCGCCGGGCCGAAGACGCCCTTGCGCCGCTTCTCCATCTTGGAGTCGATGAAGTCCTGCGTCTGGTTGGCGCTCGTCTGCGCCGAGAAGGACAGTTGCAGCGGGACGAACTTGTCCGGGTCCGCCTTTTCCAGGAACTGGTTCACATTGATGGTCTTGCCCGTTCCTGTCGGCCCGACGACGAGCAGGTGCACGCCCTGCAGCAGCGTCAGGTTCATGAGGAACGTCGCGCGGATCGAGTCGCTCGTGGGCACGACGATCTCCGAGAAGGACGCCGCCGGGTCGACCGTGAACTTGCTGATCGTGTCGAGCCACGGCACCCACGCCTGCTTGTGAATATCGAACAGGTAGTCGTACACCAGTCCGGTCGGCGGCACGAGTCGCTTCGCGCCGTTGCCGAGCATCTCTGCTCGCAGGAACGCGTCGAAGCGCACGCGGCCGACGTCATTGCCCGTCGCGCCAACCGACCACACGAGCGAGAAGACAAAGATGCTCTCGACGTTGCGCAGGAAGTGCGCCATGGTCTCCATCTTGGCCTCTTTCTTCTCGTCCTTCTTGAGTGGCTCGAACGCGCACTCGACGAGCCGCATGAGGCTCTGCGCTAAGTTGGACGGGATCTGCGGCAGCCACTCCTTGACGTAGCTCGACACGAACTGCAGCGAAGGACGCAAGTACACGTCAAAGAGGTGGAACAGCGTCTTGCCGAGCGCGTCCATGTTGCTGGTGCCGATGGCGGCCGCGCCGCCAATCTCGCGGCCCAGATGCTCGATCCAGCTTGTCAGCAGCGGGTCAAAGCCCAGCGAGCTCGGCTCCATGTAGACCATGCCCGTGCGGCTCACGGTCGCCGGGGACGCGACCGACAGGTCCTCGACCTCGAACATCATGGTCATCTCGTTGGACATTTGGATGATCTCGCCGCTGGCGAGACACAGCTTCTTGTTGTCGTCCAGCACCGTGTTCATGTTCTCGATCCAGATGGCGTCCACGGGGCCGTCAAAGATGACCCACTTGCGGTCCGCCTTGGTGTCACTCGCGGCTTCGCGGTAGAGCGTCGACAGGATCCCGTCCTGCCACTCGTGCGTGTTAGCGTCGAACTCGCCGTACAGCTGGCCCATGGTGATCGACTTGGGGTTCAGCTGGAACCGCACGACCTTCTCGTACGCGTGGCCGAGCTCGCCGAGCTCCTTCAGATGCGTCAGCGCGTCTGCAAGCACGTTCAGGTTGGACGACTTGCCGCCGCCGGTAGCGCCGACGACCATGAGGCCGTGGCGCACGCACAGCGTCTCGTAGAGCTGCACCACCTTCATCAAGAAGAAGGGGTGCGCCTGGAGGTGCTGGCGCTCGACCGTCAGCTTGATGACGCGGTTCAGCGCGCCCAGGTTCAGCTGCGGCCGCGACTTTCCCGGGAAGAGGTCGTTGATGATGCCGTTGAAGAGCGGGATGTCGTGGGCCAGGAACTTGGGTAGGTTGACGTCCTGCAGTGCGCGCAGCAGCAGCACCTCCTCGTCCATCTGCGGGTCCGACCGCTTGTAGTTGCCTGCGGCGGTGATTACCGTCTTGACGGCGCGCATGCCGTAGTCGTAGTGCGACTGCGACGACAGCTGCTCCGAGCACAGCTTGAAGGTCGTGACCATCTTGGCGCCGCACTGCTTGGCCTTTTCGTAGCCGTACGCAAAGAACATGATCTCGCCGATCATGGCGTAGTCGGGCACCATCATTGCGACCGGCCGGAAGAGTGCGGCGAGCGAGTCCGGCAGGTCCGAGCGGCCGGCGTACCCCGGGTTCATGGTGATGAAGACGCCGAACTGCGGGTTCACGGCGATGTCGGAACCTTCAAACACGATCCGCTTGTCGCCGGCGCGGATCGCGAGCTGGATAGTGGTCACCTGCTGGCCAATGACCGAGAGCACCTCAATGTTGATGCGGTTGAACTCGTCAAAGCACGCCCAGGCGCCGCACGAGGCCAGGCCCTTGAAGAACTTACCCATGGCGATGTAGTCGAGCCCATCCGAGCAGTTGAACACGACGCACTGCTTGGCGAGCGCTTTGGCCAAGTCCTTGGTCGTCTCCGTCTTGCCCGTACCCGCGGGCCCCGCCGGCGCTCCGCCCAGGATCATTTGCAGCGCCGCCATCAGCGTCATGTAGCACTTGTCCGTCAGAGGAGTGATCACGAGCCGGAACGAGTTGCCGAGGTACTCGTAGCCGTACGGGCGGCGTGCCGACACCATGTCGGCGAACAAGTCGTCCTCCCAGTAGTATCGCAGCTGGCTGGACCACATAAAGTCCTCCTTTGTGCTCACCTTGTTGCTCACTAACCGCGCAGTCACGTCACGCGCGTGGACGTCGATGACTGTCAGCGCGCCGACACTGACGCGCGCGAGCTTGTCTAGGTGTCCTCGGACCATCTCGACCATGTCGGCGAGCTGCACGAGCTGCCGCTCCATCATCTTCTTGACACCCTCGCTGCCCGCGGCCGCCATGTTCTCCTCCATCTCGCGCGTCCAGTGGAACTGGCTGCCGTTCAAGACGCACATGCCCGGCCACTTTTGGATCCACTTGGTGCGCGAGATCTTGGTGTAGTCCTGGATGGCGTCGAACATGACAGCGCGGATAGACGTGCGCATCATCTCCTCGACCTCTGTCATCCAGTGCTCGACGTTCTTCCCGACCGGGTTGATGGGCTTGCTCATGGCCACCTTCTCGCCCTCGGCCGAGATCATGGCCGTGATGGTCAGGTCGTCCTGGAACTCGACCGACACGACGCCTTCGAAGCACTTTTTCAGATGTGGCTGCACGAGCTTGACGTCCTTGCTCTCGGACAAGATGGATAGCAGCTCCTCGTTCGAGAGGAAGTAGAAGCGGCTGAAAGCGGCCCGCTTGGTCTCCAAAAAGTCGCTCAGCCCCTTCTGCACCTGCTCCAGGAACCGGTTGCTCTCCTGGAAGCGGTCGAGCAGTTTGTCGTTGTTGCAAAAGTTGATGACGTGGGGCTTCTGCTTGGCCGCCGCCAGCGTCTGCCGCCAGTTCTTGTCCACCGTCGCGAACCGCTTGCCCTCGGTCGGCAGCTGCTTGTTGATGTCGGGCGAGTCAAAGATGGGCTGCAGGTACAGCCAGCTGCGCTGCACCTGGATCCACTCGTCCAGCACGTCCGAGACTGTGCTGAGCGTGCGCTCCCACTTGTTGATGCGCTCTTCGAACGGCTTCTTGAACGCCGAGAACTGCATTGCCTGCGTTGTCGTGATCTGCTCGTCCAGCATGGCTTGGACCTCGTCGACGCTCTTGAGCACGAACGTCTCCGTCTCGCGGTAGTCGACGACGGCCAGGTTCATGGCCTTCCACTGCTCCTCCATCGCGTTGAGCGCCTTCTCGATCTGGTACTCCTTCCCGGCCGTCTCTCCGATGCGCTGAATAATCTCCAGGTGCTTGTCCAGCCCCAGTTCGAGCACGTAGCTCAGCTTCATGCCGCGGTCGGGGCGGAACGTCATTTGGATCTCGTGGTTGATCTGGTTCCAGTGCCGCTCCTGCATGCCAGGGTTGCGCAGCGAAAGAATGAGCGGCACGTGCGGCCGGAAGGCGCCGATCTCGTCCTTGATCGCCGACGCAATGTCGGTGCAGCCCTTGACGCCGAGCTTCTCGAACTGCTTGAGCGCCTTCTGTATCGTGCCCCAGTTGGCGTCCACGAAGCTCTCGATCTCCTCGCCGTGCACGTCCAGGAAGGCGCCGTCCATCCACTTCTTGTGCTCGCGCAGCCAGTTGTTGGCCGTCTTCCAGAGCATCGAGTACGGCTCAAAGTCGCGCCGGATCTTCTGGATCTCGTCATAGTCGGTGATCTCGTGCCCGAACAGCGCCTCGCGCGAGTTGAAGAGCCTCGCCTCCTCGTCCGCCTTGGCGATCTTCTGCTCAATGTTGACCACGTACTTGTACACCTGGTCCAGACGCGCAAGGTCTGTGTACTGCCGGAAGCCGTCGACCTCGTTGTGCAAGATACGCAGCGTCTCGGTGAACTCGCTCTGCTGGTCGCGCATGTCGGTCGCGAACTGCGCCTTCTGCATCTGCAAGATGTGGTTCATGCGCTTCGTCTGCTCGTGGAGGCTCGAGGGCGCGAGTCGCACGCGCCAGATCGTCGTAAAGTCCTCGCGGTCGTAAGGGTACTGGAAGTTGTCGAGGACCAGTCGGTACTTGATGAGCTGCTGGCTCTGCGAGAGCAGTGGCGCCATCTGAGCCGGCACGCTCTCCAAGTAGGCGCTCATCTCGGTCAGCTCCTCGATGTTCTGCGGGATCTTCTGCAGCTGCCTGTTGATGACCTCGAACTTCTCGAGCAGGTCTTTTGCCAGCTCGAGCGCGTTGTCGAGCTGCAGGTCGAGCAGCCGCTTGGCCAGTCGCTGGTGCTTCTCCGCCAGTAGAGAGCGGATGCTTGTGCAGTTGACAGAGAACAAGCCGAGCTCGACGTTGGTCACTGGGATGCGCGCCTCGATCGCGACGACGTCCTGTAGGTGCTGCTTGATCGCGTCCTGGATCATGGCGAGGTTGGGAGGCTTCTGCGCTCGGAACTCGGCCAGGTACTCGTCTTCGTTGAGGTTGAGGAACAGGATGAACTCGTCGTAGCGCTTGAGGTACTCGGCCATCGGGCCGCCGGCTTTCACCACCAACGCGTCAATGTCCGTCCTCAGCTGTGCGACCCACTCTTCACTCACGCTGACGCTCGGGATGCACGGGTAGCTGCTCCAGAAGAGCTTGCTCATGACCGCCTGTTCGACCTGCTTGATACCCTTCAGGCTCTCGAGCACGCGCACGAAGATGTCATCAACTGCGGAGCGGAACGTCGCGAGACTCGTGCTGTAAGCGAAGACCGTGCCGCGCTTGGGCTCGACCGGCTGGAACGGACACACGTCACTTGCGTCGTCGGGGTCTTTCGGCCGCCACGCCGCGATCTTCCGCGCCGCGTCGTCCACTTGCTGCTGGTTGATGACATAGAGCTCGGTCGAGACGCTGACGTTCACTGAGAACATGGAAAGCGGCGACATGGACTGACGCTCGAGGCAGAGGTGCTGCCACCGAATGTCGCCAAGCTTGGAGCGGTCCAAGTCCGGGTATGCGACGAACGCGGTGGTCGTGTCGACGATGTGGACGCTACCGACGGTCGCGCGACGCATCATGGCGTGGTACTGGCGCAGCGAGTGCTCCGTCAGGAAGCGCAGCGTGTCCTTCATGGCCAAGTTGACGCGGCGCAGCAGCGAGCGCAGCTTGCTGAACTCGTACGTGTCTTGGCGGGACTCGTGGAGGTAGTACCAGCCCTTGCCGACGCTCGCGAGGGACGACTTGATGATGGACGTGACCTTGCTAGGCCACTCGTCCGTGATGGTCTTGACCACCGCGCGCTCGAGCGCCTGCTGCCGCTGCTGGAACTCCTCGAGCTTGACGCACCGCCCCGGCTTGACATGGAACAGCTCGAGCTGGAGGACACGGTAGCACTCCTCGTTGACCTTGATGAGCGCCGTGAGCGCCTCTGGCGAGGTCAGGAACGTCTGGAACGAGAACGCGATGAACTGGTCGGCGTAGTCGACTGGCAGCGCGCGCTCCTTCTTCATCGCGTCGCCCACGAGGACGCGCGAGCACGGCGGCGGGGGCACCTCGTCCTCTCTGGACAGGAACGAGCCAAAGACCTCGCGGTTGCGGCCCATCTGCTGGTGGAACTCGAACACGATCTTGCTCATGGCGCGCACAAAGTCGAGCTGGACCTCGTGCACGATGCGCGACGTGTCGGGCGCGCGGCGGCCCTTGGTCTGGAAGACGGACGTCGCGAGACTCACAATCTTGGCCACGCTCGCGTTGCCGAGCTTGTGCAGCTCCTCGAGCGGCATGCAGTCGACGTACAAGCTCTTGCGGAGCGCGTTCTGCGCTTGTAGGCGCCACCGCTGCGCCGTCATGTACCGGTCGGCAAAGTTGTGCGGGTCCTCGGCTTTGAAGCAGACCTCGAGGCGGCGACAGTCAACCACCTCGGCCTTCTTGCTGCGCTGGAACCGCACCGAGAACAAGTCGCTCGCCGCGTTGTACCCGATCACGTGCGCGTCGCACCAGAAGCTCGAGAGGCCGCGGCCCTTGTACATGGCGGTGACCGGGATGCTGACCGATCCGTCGCACTTCTTGCCCCGCCGGATCCACTCGAGTGGCGTGTGCACCTCGAACGTGGCGTCGTCGAACAGGTGGAGGCTCAGCGCGTCCATAATCGTCTTGGCCGCGCCGCTCGAGTCCTGCAGGGCCTTGCGGTACGGCTCCGAGCTGTGGAACGCGTCCATGCGCTGCTTGAGCAGCTCGCTCACGTTGACCGCTTCGTACGCTCGCTTCTTGCGCTCAACCTCGACCTGTCGGGGCGGGAAGCCGCGTATCCGCTCGTACGGAACGAACACCTTGGGCTCGATCTCGCCGTCCACGCGCTCCGCCGGGTCCACCGCTGCCACGGCGTGGCCGCTGCCAACGGAGAAGCCCACTGCGTGCTGCAGACGCTTCTCGGGCGAGTGCACATGCGTCGACTCCTTGATGGCCGACGGGACTTTACGCACCGGCGAGCCTGCGCCGCTAGAGATGGAGAACGTCGGCTCGAAGTTCACGACGCCGACAGGGACGTGGACGCCAGCTTTGCTCGGGCTGGTCGACGGCGCCAGTCGGAAGACCGCGCGCGCTTCCCGAGTGTCCTGGCGTTTGATCATCAAGGCATGGGTCAGCAAGTGGATCAACCGGGCATCCATAGAGTTGGAGGGAGCGTACGCCGTCGCCGCTGGCATCTCCGCTCTGCATTTCGCCTCAGTCTGGATGATGACAGCGATCGCGATGGCGGCGCGTGCGTCTTGCGTCTGGGAAACGATTCAAAAGGGCGCGAGGCACCACAATGGATCAGTCTATGACGTAACCGCTCGACCTTTCACCTCACACTCTCTCTCTCTCTCACTCTCGCCGCATTTTATTGCTGCTTTAGTGCTGGCAACGAGTAGGATTTGGACAAGCCATTGTCGTCGCCTGCTTCAGCGCCTTGGGCTTCAGGCCTCCATCCCTCCCCGGCCGCTTGGTCTCCCCCAGTGGCATCGCTCGTGGCCGGACCGCATGTGTCACTGAGCTCGCTGTCCGTCTCGTGGACGCTGGTCGCGGTCAGGGGCGTGGCCAAGCTCTTGCGCACGGACCCCGGCGTCGACGCCTTGGGCAGACGGAAGCCGGCGCGTAGCACCGAGTTTGTGCTAGGAGAGAAGGTGGAGAAGCGCGCCCCGGACGGATCGCTCGAGAGTCCAGAAGGGGTGAACGAAATGGACTGCCGAGAGTCGCGAGCCGTCTTGATCCGAGACGCCCCGCCGCCGGCGCTCGTGACGCCAACAAGCCGCTGCGTCTCGAGGAAGTCGCCGCCCACGACACCTCCAATGGCACCATCCTGTACGCTACTCTTGGGCTCCTGGCGACCGGCGGCAGCCATCGTTCGGCGCTTGAGACTCGCGGCCAACATGTTGTTGACCGTGTCGATGTACAGCTCGCGCCGGTCGAGCGCCGTCTTGTCGAACTGCTCGCCGATGTTCTTGTTGTTCATGATCTTGGTGTAGATCTTGACGCGGATCTTGTCGAGCACGCTGCCCTGCTGGTCGATCATGAGCTCCTCCATGTTGTTCTGGCTCTTGACGTCCTTGTTGCAGCCCGAGTGCAGCACCTCGTACTCGGCGCGCGCGACGACCAAGTCGGCGATGAACTGGCAGTTCTTGGTGAGCAGTTGTTGCTGGCGCTCGTTGAACAGCTTCCTGCCGCTCAGGTTGAGGTTGTTGTTGCTGTTGTCGGGTCCCCGCGCACTGGCCTTGTTGCTCGAGCGCGCCGACGTCTCGAACTTCCAGCACTCGCTCACAAAGCTCTCGCAGAGGCGGTCGATCTCGCGGTTCAGGTCTACGAGGTCCATGTTGCGGATCGACGAGCGCGCGACGACCTCGGCGAAGTCGTCTTGCTTCTTCTGGAACGACATGTACAGCGCCTCGACGCGGTCCGACTCCTTGTCGACGATGGCGACAAACCGGTTGGTCGCCGTCTGGATCTCCGCGCGGTTCTCTGCCTGCAAGGCCATCATCTGCGACTCGGCGCGGTCTTGGCGGGAGCCCATCTCTTCTTTGGCAGTGTGCAGGCCTTCCAGAGAGCTCTGGATGAGCTTGTTCTCCTGGTACTGGCTGCGGAAGTTGCGCTCGACCTCTCTTTGCGTCTCTTCGATCTCCCGCTTATGCGCCGACGTAACCTCCTCAATGTGGAAGAGCTGGTTCTTGATCACCCCGAGCTCGTTGTCGATCGTCTTGGTGTAGCGGCTCAGCTCGTCCTGGAGGCCGCGAGTGTCCTTTTGCAGGCTCTCGACGCTGCGGTCATTGCTCGACCGGTACTCGTTCATCTCCCTGCTGAAGGTGTCAGCGGTCTCCATGGCTTTTTGCAGGCCGTACGAGATCCGGATGCTTTCCTCGGACAGCGTGCTCATGCTGTGCTGTATCCGATCGATCGAGTCGAACGCTTGGGTGAATTGCGAGCGGTTGTGATCCTCCGTCGTGGTCGCTTGCTTCTGGATCGTCGCAATCTTCCGGACGCAGTCAGCAACGGTCAGCGCGACCATGTCAAGCTTACCGGCGACCGACTTGATCTCACTGTCGAGGTTCAGGCTGATGAGGTCCTGCACCGCGGCATTGACCGTCGCGAGCTCCCCTCTCATCATCATGACGCTGTCGGCGATCTTCTCGCCCATCCGGTGCTCCAAATACGCCTTGAGCTCTTCGTGAGACCGCTGCATCCCGTCCAGGCGGCTCGAGTGCTGCTCGACGACGCTCTGTGTCTCTTCGAACGACTTGACCTTTTCGCCCATCACCTGGACGGCGGTCGTGTTAGCGTCTAGCTTGGTCACCGTCTCAACCAGCACGCCCTGCATCGCCTCAGTCTGCATGTCTGCGTTCTGCTGCTTCTTGCGCAGCTCCGAAATCACCTCCTCAGCTCGGCTCTGTTTCCTCGTGATGTTCTCCAGCATCTCGGCATACGTGCTGTTAATGTCCTCCTGCTCGGACCTCGACGTCAGCAGGTCCTCCACGATCTTGCTCGATCGATCCTCGACCTCGTCGAGCATGTGCTGCCGGTCGATCTTCATCTGCTGCGCGATCCGCTGCTCGGCACCGATCAGGTCGTTCTGCGTCACGCACGCGCGGAGGCTCTCGTTGAGCTTGTCCATCTGGATTTGCACGAATCCTTCGTGCTTGTTGTTGCGCGCCTGCACGACGGCGTCGCGGCGCTTAATCTCCGCCTGCAGCCGCGCGACAGTGTCCTTGGCTTCGTGGAACGACTGCCGCAGCGACGAAAAGTCGTTGGTCTGCTTGTGGATGGCGTCCCAAAGCGGCCGGAGCAGCGCTTCGGCGTTGATGGCCGGGGCAGCAGCGGCCTCGAGGTGTCGAGCAGGCGAAGCGGAGAAATCGGCAGCCAGGTCGATATTGATTTCGCGCTGGGAGGGCATCGAGGCCAACGTCGGCCGGATAGACGGCCCAGTCTGGTTGACGCGCATTCGACCGGTCGACTGGCGATGGTGCGGCGTTGGGCTGTAGCCTTGTGAGCCTCCGCCGCTCGATGACGCGCTCTGCTGCAGTAGCATCTCGTGGCGGAGGTCTAGCACCTCCTTCTGGAGCGACACGACCTGGTCGCGCAGCGCCTGGCACTCGACGACGGCGTCGGCGCTGTTGGCCACCTCGGACAGAGCTTTCACGAGCCACGGAGGCAGCGCCGTGCCGCTAAGCAGCTCGTGCTTCTCGAGCGTCTGCACTTGCGCGCGCAGCTTCGCGATGATCTCGGCCAGCGACTCCTCGTTCAGCAGTAGCTCGGGCGAGTGGCGCCATGATAACCGCGTGGACGTCTCGCGGCCGAGCTCCATCGCGAGCTGCTCGCCGTCAGCGCAACCCGCTCCTGCGCTCGGCTCCGATGCTATCCCACTGCTGCGCTGGTTGGTGGTGACTGGGATGCCCGAGCCACACGTTTATATTTGGTGGCACAGGCTATTCTCGGATGTGAAACGTTGGTCTGAGAGCGCGACCGACTCCATTGTGTGCCGGTTGCCGGCCTGGTGATTTCCTTGCAAGAGTTGGTCGACCTGCAGAAGCCGATCGCGCTGCCTGGCCTTCGCGTCCATCTCTAGATCGGCCAGCCAGTCGGCGGCCTTGTTGTATTGGCAGGGCCTGGTCCTCACCCAGTAGTGCCTGAACCGTGGACAGCACTGGAGGCCCGGATTGTGGTGACGCCTTGGAACATACAAACATTAAGATATACGCTTTCGTCATATGTTATGACGTTTCTTCGCCAACGTATATAATGTATAATTTCATATCAAGTCTATTTTATTTGCTTTGGGAATAGAATATGCGAGTTTTTGTGCCGAAAGATATCGCACGAACGAGGAGCTCAAAGAGGGGAGGGAAGAAGCTGTAAAGCAGACAGAGCACAGCAGACAATGGCGACGCAGGACGTGGAGATGGTCGAGGCCGAGGCGCCGCACGCGCTGCAGCTGCAGTTCGAGGACGCGGAGGAGCTCGTGGCGACCTACGGGCCGTCGTCTTCTCCCGACCAGGGCATCGCGCGGTACCAGGCCATCCTGTCCTACGGTGCGGCTCGTACCGTCCGTTGGCGCCACAAGCGCGATAGCTCTTCTAGCTGACGGTATCGCGGAGCTACGTCTAGGGGAAGAGGACGCGGCGAGCGAGCAGGTGCAGCGCATCAAGGAGCACGCCATCTACAAGCTCGCGCAGCTGTACATTCAGTACGGGTACGTCCCTGCGACGGAACAAGAGAGAGAGAGAGAGAGGGTTCCAGCGCGCGCGCTCTGACGCTTGCTGGGCGCCTGTAGACGCGAGAAGGAGCTGGCGACGCTGTTGCAGTCGCTGCGGCCGTTCTTCAGCACCATCGCCAAGGCCAAGACAGGCAAGATCGGTGCGTAGCCGATCGATGGGCACGATATGGTTCAGTAGTGGAGCGCGTCGCAGATTCCAATCTCACGTCACTGGTGGTGGTGGTGGTGGTGGGGACTATATATGGCGCTTCTAGTACGCTCGGTGATCGACATGGTGGCCAAGGTGCACGTGCTGGACGAGGACAAGGCGCTGCAGCTGCAGGCGGACCTGTGCCTGGACTCGATCGACTGGTGCAACCAGGAGAAGCACGCGTTCCTGCGCCAGCGCATCGAGGCGCGCCTCGCCGCCATGTACGCACGCGCGCCCCCCGCCTTGTATTAATGGCGGATACGGTAGCTATTAGACGGTGCTAATGCCTCTGTGTGTGTGGGCGGGGACGTAACTCTTGCGGGACCTGCAGCTACTTCCAGCAGCAAAAGTTCCAGGCGGCGCTGGACCTGATCACGACGCTGCTGCGCGAGATCAAGAAGCTGGACGACAAGCAGCTGCTGGTGGAGATCCACCTGGTGGAGAGCAAGCTGCACCACGCGCTGCGCAACGTGCCCAAGGCCAAGGCGGCGCTCACGGCGGCGCGCAGCATCTCGAACACCATCTACGTGGTGCCCAAGACGCAGGCGCAGATCGACCTCATGTCGGGCATCCTGCACGCCGAGGAGCACGACTACAAGACCGCCTACTCGTTCTTCTTCGAGGCGTTCGAAGCGCTGAGTTCGATCGACGAGAAGGAGGCGCTCAGCTGCCTCAAGTACATGCTGCTGGCTAAGGTGGCGAGCGGCGGCGCGGGCGAGGTCAACACGATCATCAACGGCAAGCAGGCTATCAAGTTCATCGGCACCGACGTCGAGGCCATGCAGGCGGTGGCCAAGGCGCACGAGAAGCGCTCGCTCGAGCTCTTCGAGCAGGCCACGCAAAAGTACTCGGCCCGTAAGTGTCTTGTCTGCGTCATGGCCTCGCCGCTTTCTCTCCTGAGATGCCACCGGCCAAGGTGAAGGTGTCTGACTACGAACTGCGTGTGCATGTGTGGACCGGATTGCGCGTGCCAGAGCTCGTGGAGGACCCGCTGATCAAGCTGCACCTGGGCAAGCTGTACGAGCAGCTGCTCGAGAGCAACCTGATCAAGATCATCCACCCGTTCTCGTGCGTCGAGATCGAGCACGTGGCGCACCTGATCAAGCTCCCGCTGGCCCAGATCGAGCTCAAGTGCGTGCCAAGTCGCGTGGACTATGGTCCGTGTGTGGAGCTCCATTCCCCTCAACGACTGACGTGGTGGGTGGTGGTGACGACCGGTGCAGGCTCTCGCAGATGATCCTCGACCACAAGTTCCACGGCATCCTGGACCAGGGCAAGGGCCAGCTCATCGTATACGACAGCCCGACCGAGGACGTACGAGGATGCAGGCAGATCATAACTATTGTGCGTGCGATGGGTCAACCGACGGCTGACGGCCTCTGTGCTTGTCTCGACTGTAGAAAACCTACGCGGCGGGTCTCGGCGTGATCGAGAACGTCGGACACATTGTGGACAATCTGTTCCGACGCGGCGACAAGCTACAGGCGTAAGCCGAACCCCTCTGTGGGCGTGGACGCAGCTCCTATCGGTCCCTCGAGCGTGGGAACACGACACGAAGGACCGAGCGCGCCTTGCGCGAGCCGACAATGCCACCGAGCAAGACAAGGGCAGCTTTAAAGTACTCTTCCGTGCATTTCACCTCGCCGCATTCCGTCCCAGTCAGCTGCAGCCCGTCCGTCAGTCGTACGAGCGGTACGTTGAGCTCTTGCCCTGCTCGGCCTCGTCCTCCAAGCCAGGCGAGGGCGCGACGGCGACCGACTTGGTGGCGCTCAGGTGGTCCATGAGGGACTGGCGCGCCTGCGCCTTCTGCTGGATCTGCAGCTGCCGCGCGCGCTTGGCGCGGCGCCGCAGGGAGAAGACGACCAGGACGACGAGCGTGGCGGCGAGCGCGACGCCCGCCACGGCCACGACGGCCGTCATGGGCGGGCCGTAGTTGTACTCGGCCAGCTCGCCGTTGGCCGCCGTGGCCTGGAGCTGGTACGTGCAGCGCGGTCCGCCCCAGTAGGGGTTAGTGCACTCGCACTTGCCCTTGCTGTTGCAGCGGCCTGTCCGGAAGGCGTACTGCGCGCTGTAGGGGAAGTTGCAGTCCTCGTAGTCGCGGCAGGGCGCGCCGCCCTGCACCTCGACCCACGTGTTGTAGGCGTCCGTGTACTCTTCGATGTGGTCCTCGATCCACTGCTTGGTCGGGTGCGAGGCCGGGTCGCAGCCGACCGACATGGCCGAGCCGAGCGAACGGTCCTGGTACACGCGGATGTAGTCGACCTTCATGTGCATGGGGAACGAGTCGCAGATGCGGTTCACGGCCTTGTCCTTGCCGTCTCCGCGGCACGGCTTGCCGGCGTTCGGCGGGGTCGTGCCCCACGAGGAGGAGAGCGCCACGTTCATGATGATGTACATGGGCTCCTCCGGGAACGTCTTGACGGGGTTGGACCTGGACGCGTCCTGCCCGGGGTCGACCACGGCCTCGGCCGGGATCTCGAAGACGGGCTGGCCCTCGATCATCCAGCGGATGTAGCCGTCCTCGCCCGTGACCCACTCGAGCTGGTAGCGCACGAAGGACGTGTAGGCGCCGACGTGGAGCCCCCAGTTGGACGAGATGGCGTCCATCTGGTACGCGAAGGGCGCCATGGTGTTGGTCTTGGCCGTCGTGGCGTTGCGCGGCGCCGAGCAGCGCTCGTCCTGGTTGTCCGGGTCGCACAGGAAGGCGCCCTGGTAGGCGTTCATCTGCGGGAAGCACGTGCCGTTCGTGTTGACGCCCCAGTGGCCGCGCGAGCGATCGCCGTCGATGAAGCCCAGGTCGCTGTAGACGTCCATGGAGCCGGGGCAGATGCTCACGTTGCACGCGTTGGCCGTGATGTTGTCCACGCTCGCCTGGATCTCGGCCACCGCCTGCGTGTCGTTGCCGTCCGAGGCGCACAAGTTGTTGGCCGCGTACCGCAGGCCGCCGTACCACGACTGGTACCGCCGCTTGGCGTACAGGGCCGTGGGCACGCCCACGTCGTTGGCGCCCTTGGTGGCGCACGACTTGCTGTAGATGCAGACGTAGCTGTCGCCGGCCGTGATGTTGGCCTCCACCCGGCGATACGCGCTCGGCATGCCCGGCCCGACCTGGATGGACGACGAGACGGCCGTGCCGCCGCCCTCGAGCAGGTCGATCTCGGGCGCGCCGCGGCCCTGGAACGGGTTGAGCCCCGAGCCCGGGTTCGGGTCGCACGCGCTGATGCGCTGGTTGCTCGACTTGAAGACGCGCTCGTCGCACTCGTCGTACGTGAAGGGCCACATGCGGGTGGTCGAGGCCGAGAAGAGCGCGCGCCCGAGGTTGCCCATGAACCAGACGCCCGGCCACGTCGGGTAGAAGGCCGCGTCCGTCACGCGCGCGCTCGACGGCTTCTTCAGGTCCGGGTTCTTGGACCGCGCCGAGATGGCGCCCGGCAGCTGCAGCCGCACCTCGACCATGCCGCCCTGGAAGCAGAACTTGTTCCACGACTGGACGCTGCCCGCGCGGTAGTACTAGGCAGGCAGGTAGACACACAAGACGCAGTAGAGGAGGAGGAGGACACGCGTGGGTTAGTTGGCGTTGAAAGGGCTGGGCTAGCCCCAGGAACCTAGGTAGGTACGCAAGTAGTCGGTTGTGAGTAGTGAGCAGGTCCGTGTCGCCGACGTACAAAGGTCGAGTTCTGGTACGAGGGCGGCCGCGAGTAAATGTTGTAGACGGTGATGGTGTGTAGCGCGTTGATGATCTCGATCTGGAAGTAGCAGTCGCCCTTGCCGCCGCCGCCGCTGCCGTCGTCCTCGTCGCACACGACCGAGCTCATGTTGTGTCCGTAGAACTGCAGCGCCGCGTTGGTGCCGTCCGCCATCTCGACCGACGTCCACAGGTGGTCCCCTCCGGGCGTGAAGTTGCGGACCGGGTTGTTGAACTCGTCGCTCATGACGAGCACCCACGGGTCCCCGCGCGAGCTCGTGTACTCGAGCGCGTCCGCCGGCGTGTCCGGGTCGGCCCACGGCGCAATCCCCGACCGTGTCTCGAGCTGCACGAGCGGCAGCGTGTGGATCGACGCGTCCACGACGGACGAGGAGGACGAGGAGGACGAGGACGAGGCGGCCAAGGCGGAGCTGCTACGACTACTGCTACTCGTCACGGCCAAGGCGGCCGCCACGTGCGCCAAGCGACGCAGGTGCCGCGCCATTGCTCAGCTCGCTGTATAGTACGCGTTGGCGGCGTTGAGCGAGCGTTCGGGAATGGCTTATACTTCAAAGTACTTACTGTTAGTAGGGGGGGCTGCTTCGTCCGTCAGCCAGCACAACTCGCGGTCTCGGGGCGGACGGACGGACGATCTGGCCAAGGCCCGGTCTCATTTCTGTCCACTGCGAAGCCGCGGCGGCGACGCGACAACGGTGAAGCCGCTCGCGTGCTTGTCAATCAGTCAGCTCACTCACTTGGCGTCTTGACAGTAGTCCAGTCCAGTTCAGGAGGTCCACGCAAAAAACGTCCATCGAAACAGACATAATCAGGTGTATAGCCAAAACGTGAGTCTTTTACATATTTACGAGGCGGTCGGAGGAGTTGACTATGTGGATTTGACAATAGTCTGTGAGCCTCGCCCGACACAAAGGGCACATAATGGCTATAAACAATTATGTATCGCCAAAGAAGGCGTTTTTATGTGCTCCCTTCACGATCTGAGGCACAAAACCTGCGGAAACTAATTCATGGTAGTGTGTGATTGGATACTGAATCATGAGCCTTTCAGAATGAATAATTTAGCACTTAGCGTAGTGATTGTTAATTTACGGACATAATGGTGATGACGGGCTGTAATCTGCGCGTACATCGCCAGGTTGTCCGTAAATTGACCATCGCTACGGAAGTTCGCCATCAAGGCACGTAATTGTGGCTAAATATTGTATTCATGGATCACTTGCGGCCTAGATGCGTGTTAGTTGCATACTTTTTCTGGTTTCGTCTTGAACACAAACCAATACATTTTCGAAGTAAAAAGTGAATTATATTGTATATTTTGTAAATTACTTCTTAAATAATATACGTGTCATTATACTAGAGTCGAAATTTTCTATGATGAGGGGTAAAAGGCTGAATCTTGGGTTTTGTATGAATTCTGACGAAAATCATTGCGGTATATGATGGAAAGCAGTCAAAATCCATCGGAATCCATCAAATCCATCAGAAAGACCAGTCTGGTCGTTGTTAGACTTACTTCTGTATGGGTCGTACTGTACAGGGAAAATATGTACTTTGTTCAGCGATATATATTATTTCAATAGTGAAACCAAGTTATCCGAGGAGAATAGACGGGAAAACAGTAATCTAAAGTCAGTTCTCCGGATTGCCCATACCCCTGAATAACTTGAATCAGTTGTTAGCAGATATGGCTGTGATACGGTTGTGCTTAGCACGTACCTGGTTTTAAATTTTGGGTTTTGTATGTATTCCGCCAAATCAATCTTCATATGGATTGCGTCCATGAAAAAAATGTAACCGCGCTCCCAAAAATGTAGGAATGATGATCGGGGTGCACGGGTTACGCTGAGTCGTTATACCTACGGTTGTACGACATAGTGAAACCAACAGAGTTCAGATTATGGATTGCTACCATGAATATGTAATATTGAGTACTTATTTTGTGTGCATAAATCGACTGAGGTTTTTGAAATTTGTGGATCCAACGCGAATCATGTGTCGCTATTGGTTAAAATCGTGTCCATCGTGCTCGTAATCACAAATAAAATCCATAAAAGCATATTTCGTGATTAAATATGTAACGTGCGATCCGAAATGCAAATTCGCTTCGATGCACCCAACAATTGAAGGTTTCTGTTCGATTACGGTTATTTCACTTTACCAGCGTGCACCACCAGACTCCATACTATTCCATCCACACACCACTCTCGTCGGCGATAGCGATGGCGGCGGCGATGACTCGATTGACCAAGGCGCTTGGCGCGCTCGCGACGGCGCGCACAGGACCCCTCGCTGTGCGTCCCCTTTTGGCGCGCCAGGCGCCCTCTGCAGCGGCCCAGGCGCTGGCCCAGCGCCGCTTCTCGTCGGCCAGCGAGACGGTCACGTTCACGTATGTGGACGCCGAGGGCGAGTCCAAGACGGTGACGGCGCCCGAGGGCATGACGCTCGCGGACGTGGCCCACGAGAACGACATTGAGCTCGAGTGTGCGTCTGCTGGTCCGCTGCTAGCCTCTGATTCTCTGTCCATTCTGACGCGCTGTTCGTCGTGGCCACAGGCGCGTGCGGCGGCGAGCTCGCGTGCTCGACGTGCCACTTGGTCTTTGAGAAGGACGTGTTCGAGCAGCTGCCCGAGATCAGCGAGGAGGAGGAGGACATGCTGGACCTGGCCTGGGGACTCACCGACACGTGCGTCGCTTGCGATAGCGGCGTGGATGTTGATTGATAGGGCGGTGCTGACGGTGCGGGTGGAGGTGGGTGCAGGTCGCGCCTGGGCTGCCAGATCAAGGTGTCCAAGGTGCTCGAGGGCACGACGGTGCACGTGCCGGACGAGAGCAACAACCTCATGTGAGGAGAGCGGGCCGGTTACAGACGCTCGGCCGCTTGTTAGACGGATCCGCTTCGCCCGAGACGCGCGAGCGGTCCACCGCGGAGCAATAGCAATCACCGCTCTCAAAGCCGACGGATCGCGCGCAGAAGGCGGCTACTCTATTGCTGGATATGGGGATACAATGCGCCACAGTAGTTACCCGCCGTCGCCACCGTCCAGAGCGTCCATCCGCCCCTCCATGGCCGCGGCGACCTGCGCCAGGCTCGCCTGCTGCTGGATGAGGCCGCTGATGCGCTCTTGGATCGCCTCGAGGTCCGTCTCAGCCGTGCGGAAGCGGAAGGAGCCCGAGAAGTCGGCGTTGAGCTGCGAGATGCGGCTGAGCGTCGTCTCCTGCGTGGGCGCCGAGAGCTGCAGCGCCGTCTTCTCGTCGATGGCGCTGGTGGCCGCCATCTTCTCGAGGCTCGTCATGGTGCTGGCGCGGCGCATGGTGTCCGCGCGCGACGCCTCGGCGCGCGGCTTGTTCTTGGAGCGCTTGTCGACGATGCGCGCGATGCGCTGCTTCATGGCCGGGTAGTGCGTCAGCGCGATGAGGAACTTTTCGCGCGTGAGCATGCGCAGCTCGCAGAAGCACAGCGTGCGCACGGTGGCGGTGCGCAGGCAGTTCTGGTTGAGGATAGCCATCTCGCCAAAGTACTGCTTCTGGCCGAGCAGCCCGAGCTGCACGCCGCCCTGGACGATCTCGACGACGCCGCGGAAGATGAAGAACATCTCCTCGCCGATCTCGCCCTCGAGGATCACCTCCTCCATGGGCGGGAAGCACACCATGCGCATGCTGAGCGCGAGCTCCATGAGAAAGTTGTGGTCGGCGCCCGCGAAGAAGGGCATCTTGTTGAGCACGCTGTCGTTGATGGCGAACGCGATCTTGGAGCGCAGCAGCGCCGACAGCTCGCCCAGCACCTTGCCCTCGTTCATCAGCTTGGACTCGGCCGACAGCCGCGCGTTGAAGAAGAACTCGCGGATCTCGTAGCGCAGCCGCATGGGCAGCTCGCGCGCCTCCATGTAGTCGTTCAGCTCGTCCATCTTGAGCTGGAACATGCTGTCGGTCGCGTTCAGGTTGGTCACCATGGCCACCACGTTGGTGATGCCGTACGCGAAGATCCAGGCGCCCAGACCCATGGCGAAGGTGGCGAAGACGCGCTCGTTCGTCGTGCTCGGGTGCACGTTGCCGTACCCGACCGTGGTCCTGCCGTTCGGCATTGGTTAGTGCGGGGCGTTAGCGGCTTTGGCGGGCGCTCATGGAGGTGCTTTGTAGCGGCCACGTACATGGTCATTATGGACCAGTAGAAAGCCGAGATGTACTTGTCGTAGAGCGAGCTGTTGATCAGTCCCGAGACGTGCACCCAGCCGTTCTCGTCATCGACCGAGATGAGGAAGAAGAAGCAGCTGAGGCGGTGGAGGTGGATGTACGATAGCTAGTGAGTGCGTCTTTGTCTGATCACAAAGAGCGCGTGTCTGCATGGGCAGCGAACTACTGTACCTGAGCCAGTGCGAGGTGAACGCCACGATGAGGAAGAACTTGAACAGACTGCTCACGGTCGACTTGAGCAGCAGAGCGTACTCTAACCTGTCGATTTGAGCAGGCAGGCGACGCGGGTCAGTAGGTATCTGGTGTATGGATGGATGGATAGACCGACCGAGCGAGCGAGCGAGCACACGTCCGCCAAAGAAAGCGGCGCACCGATTCAGGATGCGCGTGATGGTGAGCATGCGAAAGAGGCGGAAGAGCCGAAACAAGCGGAAGAGGCGAGCCATCTGCGGCAGCCGGTAGTACGCTCCCTGGACGTAGTAGAGCGGGAAGGCCGACACAAAGTCGAGCAGGAACCACGAGCGCAGGTACTTGGCTGCGATGAAGCGCAGGCGAGCCTCGATTCGACCCGTGTCTTCGAAAGCCGAGAAGAAGTTGACGGCCTACGCGAGGCATCATGGCACAAGCTTGTCGCGTTAGGTTCTTCATCCAAGTCGACGCAACGGACGTGGCGGGTTTTGAATCCCCCTATCTGGAGGCAAAGAGGACGCACAATATCAGCCATAAAGTAGACGTCGACCATGCGCTGGAGGTACTCGGTCGCCTCGAAGCTGGACGCGCTCGCGGAAGACGTGAAGGCGAGTTGGAACTGCGAGACCAAGTGCGAGGCATTCCACCGTGAGTTCCTGTCCACTCGGCTGTTCTTTCATTCGGGCAGTAGAGTAGAGCAGACGACCCACAGGGACAATGACGGCGTTATCTGAAGGAACGAGCACGGGACGCCATGTCAAGCCACGCCATGCCGCCTTTGGACCGCGAGAAAGCCCCGCACGTACACGAGATGAGCAGGACGGAGCAGATGTCCCACCGCAGCCGGAACTTGCTGTGCGGCGACACGAGGTACCAGGGCACGCCCGACTCCTCGTACTGCTGCTTCTTGAGGAACATCATGCTCTCGTTCTTGGACACGGACTCGACAAAGTCGAGCGCCTCGGCTGGTCGGTCGGTCGGTCGGTCAGTCAGTCATTCCAGCGCGTGCGGCCTGTTAGCGAAGAGCGTACACCCTCTACAAGACTACCATGTCGGAGAGCGGCGCACCGGGCGTCAGGTCGTCCATGTCCCGGTCGAGACGCTGGTCGGCGAGGACCTCGGACTTTGGCTCGGCCGCGACCTTGGCGCGCTTCTTGATCTTGTTGACCGCGCCACGCATCGTGATGAGCTTGTGCAGACTGTTGTTCAGCCGCGCGCGGTCCGTCGCCTGCTCGGCCGCATCACATCCACCCACATACACTCATTTGTATATACTGCCGCCTGCCTCTTCCCTGGTGGGAACCAATTCGGGAGTACGCACGTGCTGGGTGGCGGCCTTGGCACGCAGCTCGTTCTGTGCGAGCCGCATCTCCTCGATCGGCGACAGCCCCGTCAAGTGCGCGCGCTCGGCCTGCCGCGCCATGAAGGCCGACTGCGGGGCCGCGGCCGCCGCCGAGCGCGCCGCGGCGCTGTCCCGCGCCTGCGGCCCGCCCTCGAGCGGCCGAGCGGCAGCAGGCGCGCCGCTGCTCCGCCGCAAGGGCGCGCCCGTGGGCGACCCCGTGCGCCACTGACCGCTCGCGGCCGCCGTGGCCGTGGCCATCGCGGCCGTCTCCTCCGCGGTGGGCGACGGCACGCGCGTGCCCAAGCTGCTGCGACGCGGCGGCCCATCCGCCATCGTCCCCGGCGGCGCTTTGCCAATGGGTGAGTGAGTGAACCAAAGTGGCGTGGGTCGTTTCGAACGCCGCACTTCAATGTATTTTTGGCAGCACATCATTAGTTCAGTATGTATAGTATCATCAACGTATACCTACGCTGTCATCCATGTACTGCATCGTGTGAACTTCCGTGTTCAAGAGGACACGTACCGCACAAGACCGTAATACAGATCCCTCTGCTACTCTTTTTGAAATGGTGGGCGGCGCATCCTTGGCGGCGCCATTTCCCTCATCGGCCGCGCCTTCAAGAGCCCGACCCCCTGCGTACCCCTACGTACCCCCACAGCCCAGCTCCGCGGCGGCCGCTCCTCCAGTACAGCTCCACGGCGGCGTGATGCGGGACCCGGAGCCCGAGCTGGCGCAGGCGCTGCGCGCGCTGGAGCTGGGCGACGTGCCCGAGAGCGCGGTCTCGTCGCTCTTCAGCACGGGCGGCACGGCCGTGACGGTCTCCGAGGAGGACGGCGGCGCCGCCAACGCGTTCGCGCGCACAGCGACGCTCGAGAGGCTGCGCCGCGTCGACCGCGTGCTCGCCAAGTACCTGCGCGCGTCCCCCGGCGGCGACGACCGCTACGCCGGCACGCGCGTATGGACGTTCCTGGCGTCGGACGAGGCGATCGCGGCCATCATGGGCGCCGCTGGGCGTCGCACGGCCGTCTACCGGTCGCTCCTGGCGCTGCTCTTCGCCACCATCAGCATCCGCGAGGGCTACGCGGGCTTGGCGCCGCACAAGCGCAGCCGCGCGCTGGCCAAGGCGCTCGTGGCCGCCAAGGTGTACCTCGCGTGGCTGCAGCTGCCCGGCGGGTCGGCCTACGGACTCTTCATGCCCTACGTGTACCGCCAGGTGCTAGATCTGCTGCGCAAGTGGGTCGTCCTCATGGCCACGGAGCCGGAGGCCGACGGACGCGCGTACCAGGCCAGGGGCGGCGGCGGCAACAGGAAGCGCGCAGTCACCACGAAGCGGCCGCAGGCTCGGCGGGGTGATCCGCGGGACGACGACGACGACGACGGGGAGAACGACGTGGACGACGACACGAGCGGATCGGACGACGAGGCCGAGCACACGCGGCACCGCCAGCTGTCGCAGTTCGGACTCGAGCTGCTTGACATGCTGGCGGCCTTCCTGCGCACGGCGTCCGTCGCCGCGAGCCGCGAGTCTGTCTTTCCGACCATTGAGACGCAGGTGTACCTGCAGACGGCGGCGCCGCCCGCTAGCGACGCGATCAACGCCGCCATGACGGACAAGACGCGCGCGGTGCTGACGGCGCTCGTCACCGGCTCGCACGGAGACGCCATGGAGATCGCGCGCGCCGTCGTGCACTGCTACGTGCCGGGCGTCGCGTTCCAGGACGTGGCCGCCAAGGAGTCTCGCTCCGCGCTGCGCTTCCACAAGCTGGCGGTGCAGATCGTCGACCAGGTGGAGCAGCAGATGCGCGCGCGGCTGCAGTCCGAGGCCGCCGACCGCGAGGAGACGCGCGCGCATCTCTCGCTGCTCCGCCTCGGGCTCCTCCAGAACGTCTGCATGCAGTCGCCCGACCGCTCCGAGGAGCGCCAGCGCGTCCTCGCGTACTCGTTCTCCATGGCGATGGGCACGAGCGATGGCGAGTCGCATCGAGACGCGCGCCTCGTGCTCTCAGAGGAGGACCGCGTGCGCTTTGCGCGCTTCCTCGGCAGCTACTCGCGCAACGCCAAGGCCAAGCACCGGCAGTTCGCCGTCGAGCTCGTCAGCCGGCTCGTCGTGGAGGACGCGTTCTGGAGCGTCACAGCCGACGCCCTCCCTCGCGCGCTGGTTGTCTACTCGGGCGTCGGCCCGCTGGTCGACATTTTGATCGATCGGTCGGGCGACAAGATGTCGTCGGTCCGCGCCAAGGCGATCACTGGGCTGTCGTCGACGCTCGCGCTTGGCCTCGCGGGTTCTTGCGCCAGCGGGAGTGCAGACAGTGACGAGGACGACGCGTCAGGGCCAGCGATGGTCGCGGCCTCGCTCCAGGCGCTGCTGTACCAGCGCACGGTCGGCGAGGACGGCAGCCCGTCGTACGAGGAGACGCCGCTGCTGATCCGCCTGACGGAGCTGTTCCGAGACGCGCTCAACGACGACAAGACGTTCGTCCGACGCGCGGCCGTGCAGGCGCTGCAGGCGTCCTGCGTCGCCTCCCCGGGCGGCTCCGTCGTGCACCCGTCCAAGCGGCAGGACCTGTTCGACATCCACGGGCGCTGCACGGACGCGTCCGTCATTGTGCGGGTGCAGGCCATCAAGTCGCTCTCGTCCATCCTCCTCCGCTTCCCTCGCGACGACGACGCCCAGAAGCTGTGGAACATCGGCGTGCTGCCGCTGTGCGTGGACGCCGAGGCGACGGTGCAGACGTGCTCGGTCGAGTGGACCAACCGCGTGCTGTTCGAGCGCTTGCTGGCGTGGTACGGCCACCGCCGGGACGGCGACAAGCGGGAGGAGCTCGACTCGGTGTGGAGCCTCGTGGCGCACCTGGACGGCGTGATGGCCAAGTGCGCGCAGAAGGCGCTGCGGCTGCTCGTCAAGGACGCCAAGGTGGACGTCAAGCGGCTCACGCGCACGTGCATCCACGCCATCCGCCACTGCGTGCGCTCGTACACGCCCGACCAAGACGAGGAGCTGGACGACCCGTTAGTGCGCGCGCTCTCTCGCTACTGGGGCTTCAGCTGGGTCGTGCTCGAGGAGCTCGCGCTGTCCGGCAAGCTCATCGAGGCCGCGGCGCAAGGCGAGCAGCAGAACCTGGGCATCGTCGTCGAGTGCTGGAACAAGCTGCAGGAGCAGGAGCTGCCCGTCGCGTTCAACGAAGGCTCCAAGCGCATCCTGCGCGTGATCGCCGCCATCTCGCCCGTGATCGACGCCCAGGACGCCAAGGAGATCGCGGACAGCGTCCTCATCTCACTCAACTCGTTCGCGGTGCCCATGAACGTCATCTCGGACGCCGTGCTGGCGCTCAACAGCATCTGCAAGGCCAAGGCGCCGACGGCCGAGGCTGGGCGAGGCATCAGCTTCGCCTGGGGCAAGCGGCTGCTCGACATCTGCGAGGAGAGTCTTCGGCGGTGCATCGACGGCTGCCCCGAAGTCGTCGAGGACCAGACGGAGCTGCTGCAGAAGCAGCTCATCTCGATCGGCGACGTCGCGCTGCTCGAGTTCGACAAGAACAGCGACAATATCGCGCTCATTCCCGTGAGCGCGGCGCTCAAGGCGCTCGTGCAGATGTTCCTGCCGCCCAAGGTGGCGGCGCGGCCTGGCGGTGCCGACAAGGAGGCGCCTGACGACGATGACGCGCGGTCCGTGGCGTCCGTGGCGCCCGTCGTGGTGGACGTACCGACGCCCATGCGCGTGTGCGCGTTCGTGACGCTCGGCAAGCTGTGCCTGCGCGACCAGGAGCTGGCCAAGAGCTGTATCACGATGCTCATCCGCGAGCTGCGCACGTGCCCCGTGCACGACATCCGCGCCAACATCCTGCTCATCCTGGGCGACCTGTCGCTGCGCTACACGGCGCTCGTGGACGCGTACGTGCCGACGATCGCGCTGTCGCTGCTCGACGCGAGCGCGCTGCTGCGCCGCAGCGCGCTGCTGCTCTTCTCGCAGCTCATCCTGCAGGACTACATCAAGTGGCGCGAGTCGCTGCTACGCTTCTTCCTGCGCGCGGCCGTGGACGAGCACGAGGACCTGGCCAACCTGGCGCGGCACATCCTGTGCGGGCCGCTGCTGCGCAAGACGCCGCACCTGTTCACGAGCAAGTTCGTCGAGATGGTCTTCGTGCTCAACGGCAACCGCGGACGCCTCATCTTCTCGGAGCCGTTCGAGGAGGAGGGCGTGCGCGAGCTGGCGCTGCCTGGCGAGGGCCGCTGCCGCCAGCGCATGCGGCTGTACCAGTTCCTGCTTCAGCACATGACGGACGAGCAGAAGCTGCAGATCTCCATGAAGCTCTGCACCGAGATCCTCGAGGAGGTCACGGACGGCAAGCTGCCGCTGTGCGACAACCCGGCGCAGATCACGGACGACGGCACCGAGGCCGTGCTGGAGGACACGTTCGCCATCCTCAGCTCGCCCGACATCAAGCTGTCGGCGTCCAAAGACGAGGGCGAGGACGCCGCGGACGGCGAGGACGCCGCGGCGGGCGACGGCGCGAACGTCGCGGCGCAGCTGGCCGCCGCCAAGGGCAAGCTGCTGTCCAAGATGTCCAAGAAGAACTTTCTCGAGAACGTAGTGCCCGTGCTCATCGGGCTCAAGCACAAGCTCGAGTCCAAGCACAGCCCGCTGATGCGCCACCTGCTGCGCTACATGGGCGAGCTCTTCAGGATGTACCGGCAGGAGGTCAAGGGCATCTTCATGGACTCGGACCCGCAGATGGCCCTGGAGCTCGAGTACGACCTGCGTCAGCTCGAGCGGCAGCACAAGCAGCAGCAGCAGCAGCAGGACAAGGCGCGGCAGTCGATCGCTGTTGACACGTCCGCTTCGGCGCAGACGCCGCCGCCGCCGCCCACGCGTCGCGGGCGAAAAGCCAAGGCGTCGAGGGCGGCTCCCGCGGTCCGCGACTCGCCGTTGGACCGGCCCGAGGCTACGCAGACTCCCATCCGGCTGCGGGAGGGCGAGTCTCCTGCCAGCGACCGCGCCGTGGCTCGCCAGCGCCGACGACAGAGCCTGCCGCCGACACCAACGCCGCGCCGAGGGGTCCGTCCGCGCGGCGTGTCGAGCGACGAGAGCAGGCGGCGGGCGGTGAAGGACGAGGAATCGACGCTGCTCTTTTCGCCGAACAAGAACGCGCCGGGCTCGGGTAGCGGCGGCCGGTGGAACGTGATGGCGAGCTCGCCCGCGGTGGGCGACACGTCGGCGCGTGCGGACGGCCGCTCCTTCTCGCAGGCCGACCTGGAGGAGTCGATGCGGAAGGACCTGGCGAGCGCCTTCGCGTCGGCGTCCGACACATCGTCGTCCGAGAGCGAGCGCGGCGTCCGGCGGCGGGCCAAGACCCAGATGAACGCCACGAGCAAGGCCAGGAAGGCGAACAAGGCGTCGAAGCTGGAAGACGAGGACGGCGTGGCGTCCAAGAAAAAGCTGAAGCAGCAGCAGAAGCAGAAGCAGAAGCAGAAGGACAAGAGCCGGCCCAAGGCGCGGGTGATGACGGAGAGCGACGACGAGTCGGAGGAGGATGCGCGGGGCAAGAAGTCGGCCAAGAAGCAGAAGCGGAGGCCGAGCGCCGCCAAGAGCGGCCAGAAGAAGGGGGGGCACCGCGCCATTGGGGAAGCGCGACTGACTGACGACTGACCGATCTGCCAGCTTGTATTGCACGACTGTAGCTACAGTACCTGCCTGCCGTAGCAGCGAGTCGCTCCTGTGTATCGCGGGGGTCAATCACGCACGGAGCGAGCAACAAGGAGCCCTCGTGCGTCCCTTCCTTCTTCTCTCCACTAGTCTCTCACCGGATGAGGCCGTTGGCGATCGGGGCGGTGCACGGACCCGCCGACGTGCCGAAGACGTGCTCCTTCCACTTGGCGACGCCGTCCGCGTCCGTCTTCATGTCGTCGCCCAGGCTCGCGAGCACCTTCTTCTTCTCGACCTGCGCGGGCGTCCAGGGCTCGCCCGCGAGGCCCGCGAAGGCCACGCGCTCGCCGACGGGCGCGCCCGCGGGCGGCTCCACGAAGGCCACGCGCTCCTTGCCGTCGGCGAGCGGCACGGCGGCGCACATGACCATGCCGTGGCTCTTGAAGCCCACGAGGTTGCGCGGCTTGAGGTTGCAGAGCACGAGCAGCCGCCGGCCCGCCATCTCCTCGAGCGAGTAGTGGTGCACGAGCCCGCTGGCGATCTGCCGCGGCGCGTCCTCGCCCACGTCGATCTCCTCGCAGTACAGCTTGTCGGCCGTCTCGTGCTTCCACACCTTGACGATCTGTCCCACGCGGATGTCCAGCTTAGTGATCTCGGGCTGGTCCGCGGCCCCTGCCACCGGCTGCTTGGCTGGCTTGGGCGCCTTGTCCTTCTTGGGCGGCTTGCCCTCGCCCTTGCTCTTCTTCTTGGCCGCCTGCGCGTCTGCAGCAGGAGCCGCAGGAGCCGCAGGAGCAGCAGGGGCGACAGGGGCGTTGGCGTCCACGCCCAGGTCCGTCTCCAGGTCGCTGATGAGGCGCGCGAGCTGCTCCGCGGCGCTGCCACTCATTTCTCCGTGCGCTCACTTGATTTCTACTTGGGGAATGTATCGATCGAAAGAGTTCCAAAATGGCGGCCAACGTGGGTCAGTTGTACTGTGAATATACATTTGACAAGAACTTGGATCGTGACAATACAGTTCAAGCGCATAAACCCAAAGCAAAAAGCGTATCGCTCTTGAAACGCATGTCCACGGTGCGGTCGGTATTACTACCCGATCAACAGCATGGAGCCCTCCTGTGCGAGACTCGGGGTGCTGCTGCTGGTCGCTACTGCTCGTCACTGGATGAGCACCATCCAGCTGATGAAGAGGTAGAAAAGCAGCACGGGGTACACCGTGAGCGCCTTGCGCTTGGGCGGCACGAGCTTCGACATGAACACCACGGACGCTGCACCGACAGGTCGGGTCAAGTAGCAAGGCAAACGGTTAGCAGCCACTACAGTAAGTACCACACGAGCTCCACCTCGACAGTCGTCGTCCCCCGACAGTCTGCAGCCAACACACAGCCGCACGCACCTCGCGTCGACCACAAAAAGCCGACCGCCACGATGACTAGGCGCACGACCACGTGCGAGACGACCACCTTGAGCACCAGGCACAGCAGCGTAGCCAGGTTCAGCGGGAAGACGCAGTAGCCCAGCACGCAGACGCTCTGAAAGAAGGAGCTGGGAATCATTGCATGCACACACACACACACACACACACACACACACGCAAGGCGTGGGCGTCAGCAGGTCGTCTCCGATCGATCGGCCGCACCGAGCCAAAGTATCGGTACATGGTGCTCCCCAAGAGCTGCGCGTTGATCGTCACGACGGCCGCGCCCGCCCAGATGACGACGAAGACGCCGGTGAAGACCATCGCCGACTGCTCCGACGGCGCCGACATGCTCAGCATGCTGTTCACCGGTCGCCACAGGCGACGCTCCCAGTCAGTCCTCGTCGTATGCGGCGGTAATGGAAGAGAATGAGAGAGCGGGCACGTGCATGGAGAGCGCCAGGCAGAGCATCAGCGGGCCCCACAGGTCCCCTACGAGCGCGCAACCGTGAGCCGCGTTAGGCGCCACATTTCGCCCATGTTGACAGGAAGAGCCATCCATCTCCAGAGCAAGGACGCACAGTCGCGCAGCGCCTTGAGCGTCTCGTCCGACGTGTTGCGCGGCATGAGCACGACCTTGAGCTTGCCGCCCACGAGCCTCAGGTCCCGCATCTGCGTACAATGCACGCCCGCGCATGCCCAACTGGCGTCAGTTAATGCCCGCGAGGCTCCTTGTGGGCGTGCTCGGCACGTACGATCGTCGCGGACACGGGCTCGTCCAGCGTGTTCTCCTCCGCGGACGGCAGGCTGATGCTGCCGGACACGAGCTCCGCCGCGCTGTCCCCACGCGCCCTGGCGCCCGCCGGTCCCTCCGCGTCCGCCATGTTACTACTACCTACGTCGTCCGCGCGTTCCCAATCTCTGGGCTTTTTGGCTAAGAAGAGCGAAGAGCTCCAGACACGATCGGTTAAATATAGTGCATGTAGTCTCAATTCATATTTACAATACTAAACGAGATACATTCGAGACATATGTGGACCACACACTTGAAATGCATCCATTATACCGGAATGTATGCTCGTTTGGAAACGCCGCCACCTCCTGTCACTCCTACCTTCCCAACGACAAGACCAGGAATGGCGGACGAGGCGGCGCACCAGGCGGCGCGAGAGTGCTCTGATGGGGAGCGCGGCGCGAGCGACGAGGAGGGAGAGTACGGTCTGCGCGACCTGGCGCGGCTGCCGCTGCTGGAGCAGGTGCACCGCCTCTTCCACGCCATCCAGCGCAAGTACCCGTACAAGGAGACGCGCGCGTGGAAGACGCTGCCGGTGGACCAGAAGAAGCGCATGCTCGACTACATCCGCGACCGGCGCACGCGCAGGCCTTCGGGAGAGTCTGCGGCCGTCGACGGCGACGCGTCGACAGCGGAGCTCCCGCGCGAGCCGTCTAGTACCCCCAGCGCGGAGGACGCCGCGACGTCGGCGCCGGCGGTGGCGGCCAAGGTGGACCCGTACCTGCAGATGCTGCAGCGGCGGACGCTGCGGTCTGCCCCGGCCAACGCCGCGACGGGGATGCACCCGAACAGCGCCTACGTGGCGCCTGCCGCGGTGGCCGAGTACGCCGAGAGCGCGCGCGAGGCCAAGAAGCGGCTCACGGCGAGGTGGAAGCTGGCCGAGGCCGAGTTCTTCGACCACGAGTGCGCCTGTGGCGTCTCCCACGGGGACCTGAAAGGGGCCAAGGGCACGCTGCTGCACACTATCAGCGCCATGATGAGCACGTTCGGCGACGCCGACCGGTCGTGCGTCTCGGCTGCCGAGGAGGTCCAGCACCTTGGTACGGCGATGGATACGCTTGGGTGGCTGGGAGGTCATGGATGCTCATGCTTGCGGCTGTCAACGCGTGCTCGATACAGTTGGGGAGCTCATCCAGCGGAAACTACAGACGATGGACCCAGAAGAGCTAGCTGCAGGCTCGTGCTTGAGGGTACGTGTTGGGGCTTTTGGTGCCCAAGTTGCCGAGTGGTAGTCCGGGCGCTGACGGTTGCACCGTGACGCTTGGGTCCCCGTAGACGCTCGTCGAGATCTTTGACAGCGAAGCCATCTACTACGGGCGCTGGCGCGAGTTCCGGGGCGAGACCAAGCACGAGCAGAACGAGTTGGAGGACGTTGAAGAGGAGGAGCTCGCCGAGGAGCTCGACCTGTTCGCCGTATCAGAGTCGGAAGCGGTCTTCAACGAGGCGTTCATGGTGTGCTCGGTACTTGTCGTCGTGACCGACATGGCCGGCGTGAGTCCTGACGTATGACTTGCTTTCTAGGAACGCATTCGCTTCGCGGACGAGCGCACCAAGTCGATGGACTGGACCATCTACGACGTGTTCGCGAAAGGCCGCAAGACGAACTTCATGAAGAACAAGGCGCAGCACTTTCGGCAGTGGATCGGCATTGGCAAGAGCTCGCGCGCGTCGCTCGAGTTCCTCAACTTCGTGGCGTACCACAAGTGAGTTAATTGTGCGCTGCTCTGCGCGCTGCATATGGCTCCGTTGGCGGCGGCTCTGGGGCTGACAGGTTCTCTGGGTTGCTTGCTTTCAGCATCGGATGCCTAGTGGAGCTTGCGATCAAGAATCGCACTGGAGGCGAACTGAAAGCTCTCCAGACGCCCTTGCTGAAGGACGACATCCAGTACGCGGTGGTGGAATCGGTGGTGCCGCCTAGGACGCGTTGTCTGACGCCTCTTTTCTTCGTGTGCTTTCTTGATTCAGAGCCGTGTCCCACGCGTTCTTGCCGGCGGAGCGCCTGCCCAACCTCATCGACAAGGAGCTCCCGGCGACCAAAGTCCGGCGCGTTGGCCTCTCTGTCGCTCCACACAACGCTGGGCGGGCAGCCTCGAGAGTACCCCCACCATCGACGCAGCCAACGAGCAACTCGCAGACCAGTATCACTCCTACCAGTAGAGACGAGAAGACGGAAGACCAGCCAGCGCTCACAACGCCGGTTGCTACCCCAGGAATCAGTACGCGACCAACGCGGCTGAAGAGGCTGCGCTAACGCCTTTGAGAAGGACTCCTCAGCGATGAGATTGCTCTTGCTTGCCTGGTGTCGGGCAGGGATACCAAGAGAAGACACACGCAAGCCGCCTAAAGAAGCCACATCAAGACGTGTACGTGTCCACGTGTACGCTTCCTCGATGGCGAATCACACCGACGCGCGTCTCGTATAGTCCATTCCAGAACGAGAAGTGGATACTGGCTGGTTGGTCCCTTCGTTCAGTCTACACGGCCAGCGCATTGGAGCGAGGATGAAATGGCGACAGCAGCGCTTGCCAATGTTGGCATGGCCGTCGTTGGGGTATTAATGATTGTTGTGGAGCTGTCGTCGCTGCTGCTGGCTGGGGAGTCGGAGCACTAACTAACGAGCGTCTTGAAGGGCGTCGACGCACTTGGGAACTACCTGTTGGGCGCCATCGATCTCGATGCGCACACAGCCTTCGCATTGTTTCGCTTCAGGAAGCAGTGGCGAGTCGCCAGACGCGACGCGGGCGTGGCCATCAAAGCGAGAGCCCGAACCAGCCTCGCAGCGAACAGTCTTCATGCCGATGATGTTCGTGACTGATTCGTGTAAGCTTGCCGCTTGTCGCCCGCCTTGGCTTGGACGGTGTCAATCCTCCACGTCGTTCAAAGGTCAACCCATAACGGATCAAGTGGACGAGCGACGCCCTCCCTCACTCTGTCCGACAGAGCTCAAAGTGGCGGCGGAGCCACTCGGCCACGTCGCTGTGGCCCGAGACGACAGCGTCTCGGATCGCGCGCCGCGTGCAGCCCTCGCCGCGGTGCTCGTGCAGGAACTGGAGCACGTCCAGGTGCCCGAACCACGCGGCGCCGTCCATCGCCTTGGCCGTGCAGCCCTCCGAGCGGTTGCAGTGCAGCCACCGGACGACGTCGAGGTGTCCGCACCGCGCGGCCTCGTCCATGGCGGCGGTGGTGCACCCCTCACCTCGGTTCTCGTGCAGGAACTGGACCACATCGAGGTGGCCGAAGCACGCGGCGTCGTCCATGGCGTCCGCGGAGCACCCTTCGCTCCGGTTCTCGTGCAGGAAGCGCACAATGTCGAGGTGTCCGCCCCCCGCCGCGCGGTCCATGGCGCTCTTGGTGCATCCTTCTCGACGCTTCTCGTGCAGGAACCGCACGATCTCGTCGTGTCCGCCGGCCGCCGCGAGGTTCATGGCCCACTCGCTGCACCCTTCTCGGCGCGCCTCGTGCAGGAAGCGCACGACGTGCGCGTGGCCTTGCGACGCCGCGTAGTCCATGGCGAGGTGCGTGCAGCCCTCGCTCCGGTTCTCGTGCAGGAAGCGCACGACCTCGAGGTGCCCACCGCGCGCGGCCCAGTCCATGGCGCTCGCCGTGCAGCCCTCGCGCCGGTTCTCGTGCAGGAAGGCCACAATCGCCAGGAAGCCTTGGCGCGCGGCGCTGTTCATGGCGTCCGTGGTGCAGCCCTCACTCCGGTGCGCGTGCAGCCAGCGCACAACGTCGAGGTGGCCGTGCTCGGCCGCCTTGTCCATGGCGACGGACGTGCAGCCCTCGGTTCGGTGCGCGTGCAGCCACTGGACCATCTCGAGGCTGCCGCGCATGGCCGCGAAGTCCATGGCCACGGCCGTGCAGCCCTCGGTTCGGTGTGCGTGCAGCCACTTGGCCACGGCGTAGTTGCGGTACCAGACGGCGAAGTCCATGGCGTAGGTCGAGCAGCCCTCCTGTCGTTGCGCCGCGAGCCACTGCACGACGTGCAAGTGTCCGCGCGCCGCGGCTTGGCTCATGGCGAGCGTCGAGCAGCCGCCGGCGTACTGGCGCGCGTGCAGCCACTGCACGACCGACAGGTGTCCGTTGCCGGCGGCGAAGTCCATGGCCTTCTTGCAGCCCGGGCCGCTCGCGATCTGCGCCGCGAACCGCTCGTAGAGGAACTGTACGACGCCGAGCTGCCCGGCGAGGGCCGCGCGGTCCAGCACGTCGCTGACGGGCGCGGCGTCCGCGTCGAAGGCCAGAAGCCACTCGACGCATCGCAGGTCGCCGCGCTGGGCCGCCGCGAACAGACAGAACTTGGTGCGCACGGGCCGCACGCGGCGCGCGCGCGGCGCCAGGCGCTGCAGCAAGTGGAAGTGCCCGAAGTCGACGGCCTGCGGCACGTTCCACTCGCGCGAGGCGTCGAGGAAGGCGCTCAGCAGCTCCGCGATGTGGGGCAGCGCGCTCAGAGGCGTGTGCTGCTGCGCGCGCCAGAAGACGCGCACGCTCGTGAGCAGCGGCTCGCGACGGCGGCGAGGCGGCGCCGTGCGAGTCGCCATTGGGGTTGTGCGCGGTGGAAGGTCGCGTTGGCGGCGGCGCCTGTTCCGCAGGCTGTAGACGGCGCTAGAGACAGCGACAGGCGGGGAATCAAAGCGCGGCGCGTGTGGGGCGCGATAGGGCGCTGGTTACCAGGCTGGTGAGCGCGGAGAGGACCGACGAATGGCGGCGCTTCCATCACTTATCAGCGATGTTCCATCCTTCAAGACGCAGGAGCTCATTCCTCCGTCATGTATACTGTATACCTAATCAGCCAATCACGAGCGCATATTCCGCGCGTCACAGGCGATTGTATACAAAACAGCCGATCCTCTGCGTATAGTATGTGTACACCTCGTGCTTGACACGATGCCAAGCGCCGCGCGCGGCGGCAGTGCCCGACGCGCCGCCTCCCGCGCTCGTCTCGGCCCCGGACGGCGCCCTTGACGACGATGCCGGCTGCTGGCACATCCGCGCGTCCTCGAGCGGCCTACGAGCCGCCGCCGCTGCTGGCGAGCGTGCGCGTTGTCTGCGACGCGCGGCGCGGCCTCCTCGGCTCGTGCGCGCACATTGAGCAGCTCGTGAACGCGTTCGCGGACCCGTCGCCGACGTGGTCGCTCGCGGCGGCCACGCACCACGGGTTCTTCTACCTGGTGCAGCGCCTGGGCAGCGCCAGCCGCCAAGTGGGCGCCGTGAGCGCGCACAGCTGCTACCTGGCGGCGGCGCAGCAGGGGGACGAGGGGCTGCTGCAGCGCATGCACGCGCAGGACGCGGGCCTGGTCGCGAGCAAGGTCGCCATGGACAAGGCCGCGCGGTGCGGCCACCTGCGCGTCGTCCAGTGGCTGCACGCGCTGCAGCGGACGCCCGACGCTGGCTGCACGGCCGACGCCATGGACGGGGCCGCCGCCAAGGGCCACCTCCACGTCGTCCAGTGGCTGCGCGCGCACCGAAACGAGGGCTGCACCTCGCTCGCCATGGACTACGCGGCCCAGCACGGCCGCCTCGAGGTCGTCCAGTGGCTGCACGAGCACCGGCGCGAGGGCTGCACGCCCAGCGCCATGGACGGAGCCGTCCGCAACGGACACTAGCGCGTCGCCCGCTTCCTGCACGCCCACCGGCGCGAGGGGTGCTCTGTTGCGGCCATGGATGCCGCCGCCGAGCACGGGGACCTGCGGGCCGTGCGTTTCCTCCACGAGAACCGCACGGAGGGCTGCACCTCGGCCGCGGTGGACCTCGCGGCGCGCGGAGGCCACGTCCCCGTCGTCCGCTTCCTGCTCGAGCACCGGCCCGAGGGCTGCTCGTCGCTCGCGATGGACCACGCGGCCGCCAGCGGACACGTGGGCCTGGTTGAGTACTTGCACGCGACGCGGCGGTCGCAGGGCTGCAGCCGCTGGGCCATAAACTACGCGGCGGCCGCGGGCCACCTCTCGGTCGCCTCGTTCCTCCACGAGCACCGGCGCGAGGGCTGCACGACGTACGCCATGAACCACGCGGCGGCCAACGGCCGCCTGGACGTCGTGCGCTTCCTGCACGAGCACCGCGCGGAAGAGTGCACGGCCAGAGCCATGGACGGTGCGGCCGCTAGCGGACACCTCGCGGTCGTGCGCTTCCTGCACGAGCACCGCGCGGAAGGCTGCTCGGTCGAGGCGATGGACAGCGCCGCGTGCTTCGGGCACCTCGCGGTCGTCCAGTTCCTGCACCGGGAGCGGCGAGAAGGCTGCTCCCGCGACGCCCTCGAGAGCGCGGCGCGCAACGGCCACCTCGAGGTCGTCCGCTGGCTGCACGCGCACCGGCGGGAGGGCTGCTCGTCCGCCGCCATGGACGGCGCGGCCTGGTTCGGGCGCCTCGACGTGCTCCAGTTCCTGCACGCGCGCCGCGCCGAGGGCTGCACGGCGCGCGCGTTCCGAGACGCGTCGCTCTCGGGCCACGCAGAGGTCGTCGCGTGGCTCCACGAGGCGTTCCCGGACGGCGCGCCGACCCAAGGAGTCCCGATGTGGTCTGAAGGAGCAGTGAGGTGGTAGGGCGTGTTGAACTCGTGCCGATCGCGGTGTAGGGCGAGGCGGAGCCGTGGGTAGTGATAACAGTAAGAATAGGTGACGTGAGGCCCACGCCTCGAGCGAGGTGGGCGCTTTCGGACCTGTGGCCTCGAATAGCGCAGTATCTGTCTCCCGGCCCAGCCTTAGGGCGCGGTCCGCTGGCCGACGCGCTTGAACAGGCGCTTAAAGACCCACCAGAGGCCGTCCTCGATGCTGGCGCGCGTGAACACGTCCGGGCGCGTGTACATGATCCTGAAGAGCTCGGCGCAGTAGCGGCGGAGGCCGTCCACGACCGCGGGCGTCAACTTGACGGGCTCGAGCTTGCTGTAGCGGCCGTGCTCGCTGAGGTGGCGCCGGTCGAGCAGCGGGAGCAGCAGGTCGGCGAACTGGGCGGGGTGTCCGCCGTCGTTGAAGCCCGCGGGCTCGGCCAGGAGGGCCATGTTCTCCCCGAAGAACGCCGGGCGCACGCGCTCCTCGTCCTGGACGAGCAGGTTGAGGACCACGTACGCGCCGAGCACGCTGCCGTGGAAGCCCACGAGGGCGTTGATGCCGTAGACGGCGAAGACCTCGTCGACCCCCGTGTCCCACTGGAAGACGTCGTACGCGGCCTTGTCCGCGTCCGAGCGCGTGTCGGAGCGCGCGAACTCGTCGATGGCGCCAGACAGGGCGCCGACAAAGTGCGCGGCCTTCTTGTCGAACGCGGCGCGCTCCTCCGCGCGCCGCATGCGCCACTCGGGGTCGCGGCGCAAGGCCTCGAGCAGCGACGACCACGGGAGCTTGTGGGTCAGGTGCGCCATGCCAGCGTCGCTCGTAGAGTAGGGAGGGAGGGAGGGAGGG